>RCUC01105383.1:0-20121 GCA_003697995.1 Taxidea taxus jeffersonii
TATCTGTTAATTGAAAAAAATACCTAATCGTTTGGAATCGAGAGGACCACACTTTGTAAGCGTTACTGTCTTGGCGTGAACGGGTGCCACACACTCTGCAGAAACTGGGTTTAGGTCAGTTACAACCCAGTGATGAAAAGGGACGCGGGAGCCCAGTGTGACAGGAAGTGAAGGCAAGCAGGCCAATGCCCTTAGTACAAGCCGCCCTGCCCCCGAGATGAGCTTTAGGAGGGGATCCATCCTTTGAAGAGTTGCAAAATGCTGAGGTTTCTGTGCAGATCAGATCTGCCACTGGGGGTGAAGGTTATTGTGACAGAAACCAACTCTTCCCCTCTGTGAGCGCATGCCCCCAGCCCCTGGCCCATAAAGTTTGCAGCCACCTTCGGGCACCATGTCTGGTAGCCGACAGCCTGCCAGAGGGGCCCTCACTGCATCCTTCGGGCAGCAAGGCGCAGTGGGAGGGCTTGGGGCAGTTTCTCACTCTGTGTGCCCTGCGAGATTCGGCCGAAGCGGTCCCCATCCCGCGTGGTTGTGATGGGCTCCAAGCCACTGTCACTGTTCTGGCTGGGAGTCCGGTGTTCCCTAGAGTGGTTGAGGTGGAAAACGTGTTGGCGTACCTGTTCTCTTTCATCCATTTATAGGCTTCCACACCCCAAAGTGGATGACTAAAATTCTCCCGATCAGCTTTTTGGGCCCTTAATGGAGTACCTTAGTTTGTGACATTGCAGATGTGAACCTCCCCATCTAATGAAATCATCCAAATCTTGTTGGCATAGGCATGAGCCAGTCAGCACCAGAAGTAGGACTGCCACAGGCTGCTGGCAGGTGTGGGACTCACCCTGTCATAGGTGACCTGCAGATCCTGACAAAGTGCCCGGGGCGGTGGGGAAGGCAGGTGGCTCAAGGCAGCGGCAGCTGGCCAACTGCAGTTGAAGGATGTTGTCATTTTAACAACCGACAGAACCCATCTAGTGTCTAAGATGATCTGTCTTGAATTCATCAGACCTCTCAGTGCCACCCGTAACGTGAGGATAATGATAATAGTACTCGCCTTACAGGCTTGTCCTGAGGGGTGAGTGAGTGAAGGCCAAGCCGTGCCAGCCCTGCTGCTGTCATTTGGCTAGCTCAGCCAGGAAGTGTGTAGATCAAATAAAACTAGGCGGTGGGCTGCTAATAATTTCCTAGCAGCAACACTAAACCCTTACAATATTCTTGAAACAAGTCAAGTACTTTCGAGAAGGCAAGCAACAGTTTGCGTCTGTGTAACTGGCACGGGGTTGGGAGAGAAAGTCCCAAGGTCTGGATTTGAGTCCAGCCTTCATTGCTCACAGGCTGTGTGACAACCTACCGTCAGCCATCTCTCTGGATCTCAGCCTCTTCATCTATGAAAGGAGGATACTCACAGCCTACCACGGGATGGGGGGTGGGGGGGCAATCAAAAAAGATCGTAAAATAGCAGAGGATGATTCAAAGCCCTTTAGAAGTTACAGACTCAAATGGTAACAAAGCAGGGCTGGTGATGGAAGCAGTCCGTGGGCCAGGCCGGTGGGGGTGTGGCCAAGTGCAGAGAGAAGTGTGCCTTGTCTAAGGGGGAGCCTGCATCGCTTGTCATGAGAGAGTGCAGGCTTGGTGTTGCCAGGTGTGTGGATTTTTTTTTTTTTTTCCAGAGAAAGGGAATCAGGATTTTAAAAATGCAAATGTGAAATTTCTGATTTGTGTATGTTCTTCTTGTGTGGCCATGGCCAGACCTGCTGAAGATACAACCTGAGTAGATCTATTGGTACAGGAAGAAATAAAAATAAGGCAGACTCATGCCACCCCTGCCTCTCCCACCACCCCCTACCCCCACCCCCGTCCTTTTGGTTGGGATAAAAAGCAGGAAGCCCGGGTAAGTCTGGTGCTCCGATCCTTATTCTGTTTAGGTTGCTGAGCCTTTGAAGTTGTGGGTGAGCCCCCGCTGTAAGGAACAGTGCGCCCAAGGGGCCTGTGGTCACTTGCATTCTTAGTCTGGTGTATTGCCGGAGTACCGGTCTGGTTGGCTAGGCAGCCAGGCAAGGGGAATAGAGGCCAATTCCATGTCCTCAGCCCTGTAACCTGGATCAGTCCTAGTTGACCTCACTCAGCCAGGAAGTGTGTAGACCAAGGAGAACCTGCCTGCAGGTCTGACTTAGCCTGTAAGCTGCTGGTTTGCTGCTCCCCTACCGCGCCAATTTCACTGGTTCAGCAAACACTTAGTAAATGCTCGCCCTATGCCGGGCACTGCGCCAGTCCCCAGAGACATGAGGTGACTGGAAGCCAGTCCTCATTCTCAAGTAGCTTTGCTCTGTCTGGTATAACAAATCATTGTCACAAAGCCTGACAGGCGCTGAGACAGAGCTCTGTGCAGTGGGAACAGAAGGAAGGCTGCCTAGGCCAGCACTGGGGCGGAATGAACAAATGGGGAAAGAGTGCCTGCAGAAGGTGACGGCTGAGCTAAGTTCTCGGGAGGGCTAGGGACTGTGCGCTCTGGAAGTAGAGGGTAGAGGGTGTGGTGGGTGTCGTGCCAGGCCCAAACCTTAGGTGAAGGTGAGCAAGAGCAAGTTTGGCTCAGTAGAGTAGCTGCCAGTTGGGAGATATGGGGTGAGTGGTGGGGAGGAAGCCAGAGATCTAGTTTGGAGCCTTGTGGAGAAGGGTCTTGAATGCCTCGCTAACACCCCACAGACACTCTGGGGGCCGGCCTCCCCTAGTAGAACATGTGCCTCACCCTCAGCCCCCCTACAGTGAAAGGCAGGGTGATCTAGGTGTATCTCTGAAGCGATGGGAGGAGCATTAAGGTGTTGGGAGGAGGGGCGGAATGAGAGCAGCTCTCCCTTGTGGTATAATGGGTGAATGAACTAGAAGAGTCTTGAGATTGGAAATGGGGGGTTGAATTAGGAATTGGGGGGTTGAATTCTGTGGGAATTGAACAGATAAATGAAGAAGGCTGCACCACGGTGGTGGGAAGGAGGATGGAGGAGAGTTCTGACTGAAGAAATAAACAAAAGAGGTAGAATCTTCAGGACTTGGTGACAGAGGGTTCCGGGTGGTGCAGAGCGTGTGAGTGAGGAAGAAAGAGGAAGGGATGGACTCCCAGGTTATTGCACCCACTGAGGAGGAAATGCAGGAAGGGGTCAAGCGTGGAGTATGTAGCAGAGGCTTTGGGGTGTCTCATGTCACCCTCCTCTAAGATGAGGGCAAGTTACTGCCCTTTGTACCCTCTGCTGTTACAAAGGAGACAGAGCACTTGGTGGACCTCTTTGGCTTTGGGATATGTACGTAGCATATTTGGAAATAATTAATCCAGTCCATTCATCAAGTGACCTGGAGCAAGGAAGGGCTTTGCAGCAAGCTTGGCTACCAGGCAAACTGCTCTGTGTGGACCCAGCAGGTGCTGGAGGTGTCCGTGGTGGGCAAGGAGAGAGCACAGAGTCTGGCAAGCCCCAGGAGGAGAGGGGTATCATGGACTCTCCAGGTTCAGGAGGAGGACTGTGCTTTCTATTCCCAGCATGCTCTTGGGCCCTGACCACAGGACATCATTTGGCCGAGACCTTGGAGTTGCCCATCATCAGCGGGATTTGTACCACTCTTGTTATAAATTCAGTCGGCTCTAAGATGGAAGTGGCAACATCTAGAATCGGGTGTCAGCAGGGCCAGGGGGCCCAAGTAAGCCACGCAAACAGACTTGCCACATAGCTTCTTCCCCAGACCTCTGGGGCACCCCCACCCCCGCCCCTTACCCCAGCACTGATGACTCTCTGTTTCTGCCAAGCATTTTCTTGTGATGAGCTGATGGAGGAAGAAAGGTCCTAGGCCTGGTTCAGCATGCTGGTGTTAGCCCAAAGCGGACTGCAGGTTTCACTAAAGCCCCAGGCAGGGTAGCCCTGAAAGACAGTGGTGAGTGTCCAGAGTGGACACCTGTCATTCAGTGCGGTTCAGAGGGAGAAGTGTGTGTTTCATAAGGATATGCATCTTGTGTGGTGGCCAGTAGTTGGGTTGGTGGGTCAGGTGCCTGAAAAGAAAATACTGAGAGGAGGGAGCAAGGAGGTCTGGGGTAGGAGCGTGTATATTGTTCTGTGGGTGGGTCTTTGTGGTCACGCTTATGCTGGGCAGAGCACACCCACCACAGAGGATGCCTCTCGACAATCAGCTGGACAGCATGGTGCCCCATGGGGGTCGGTCTTGTCCTCAGTCTTGCCCAGGCTTGTGTGATGAGCTCATGCACAGGGTGGCCATGGTGACGGTTGGAGGCTAGGCAGGGTCCCAACAGGCCCAACAGCCCTGGCTCCCTCTCGAAGGCTGTCTGGACACTGCCACTGCTGACTGATCTGTGGGCACAGAGACCCCAAGCCCTTGACTGGACAGCTGCTTGCTGGAAGTTGATTACCTTGCGCCCCTCCCACCCCCCCACTCCCCTCCGGGAAAGAGCATTAATCTTCCTTCTGGGGATTGATGCTTACTCTAGTGTTAATCTGAGCGTTTACGGACAGCCTGATTTATTTACATGTGATGACTCATCACCTCAGATCCAGAGGCCCATTTCATGACAAAGGAAGTGCAACCGTGGGCACAGGACAGCGGGATCGGCTGGTGGGGTACATCCCAAATCACAGGACCGACTAGAGTGATGGGACGGTTTGTGGAAACTCAACTAAGGTATCAGCTTGAGGATGACACTGAGGTCAGGCACAGTCACCATAATACAGCCAGTCAATGGTGCTATGTCCCCACTTGCGGGAATACATGGGTCTAGGAGTCCCGGGTGGAGGGCAGGTTGGTCCCTCTCTCTGCCACTCTCTCCACTCGCACCAGATGAGAGGGTGGCTGGGGGACAGGGCTTCCAGGCCGTGTGATATCAGAGAAGGGCCCCTTGCAACAGCCATGGCCAGACAAGGCCACTCCCGCTGAGGGCTGAGAGCACTCAGGGTTCTAGAAACATCTAGAACAAGTGGTGAAGGAAAGTAACCATCAGCAGTTTCAGCCTTGACTTGCACACCAGTGAGTGGCTTGGGGCTCATCCCACTGACTCTCCCGTACACACTGTTTTTATTAGATTATGGCTGCCCACCACCTTGATCTCATTGGGGATGGAATGGACTCACAGAAGACATAGGTGGGTTGGAGTGGTGCAAGGGGAGGACGGGGGTAGGTCATTTTGGGTGCCCTGCATCTTGGTCACTCTCTAATTTCAGCTGCAGCCATGGTAGATGTTGCTGGTGGCTTTCACTCCTGTTGACAGCACCCCCCGCCTCCATTGAAGCACAGAATGTGTCATTCTCAAGTCTATTCTAGCACTTTCCTCAAAACCACAGAGGTCTGTTTGGCTTGCATGGCTCAATGCAGCCCAGAAGTTCGGGGAGTTAATTCCCTGGGACAGCTCTCAACAACAAAGTATGGGAGCCACAGGCTAGATGTCTGTCTCCCCAACCCCCCCTCTTTCACGTGCCCTGGCCAGGGGCTGAAAGCCCAGTCTTACATCTTTTGGGTGGACAATTTTGGGAGCCATTCTGTATGCCTCTCAGGAGATTCCAGGGGAAGTGAGCCCTCACTGCTCACAGCGCTGACTTTGATTTGGACCTTACATTGGCTTTTCCTCCTTTGCTTGTTCCTGTTTCCTGAGACCACCTCCCGATTAAACCACCTGCACCCAGTCCTCATCTCAGGCTTGGCTTCTGGGAGAATCCAAACTAAGACAAGAAGACGTAGTCCGAGTTCACTCTGCATTTGACAGGCTGAAGAGGCATCTAGGAAACAGGAGGCAGGCAGCCTGAGGACATTTTTGGTGGTCACAACGGAGGGTGGGGGAGGGGCTGAGGGGGTGCGATGTTGCTCCTGTCGTCTGGTGAGTGGAAACATCCTACAAGGCACAAGGCAGATCCCCATAACAAAGAATGACTCAGCCCCAAATGTCAACAGTGCCAAGGGTGAGAAACTGTCCTAAGAAGATTGCAAAGGAGCAGCCCAAGTGGCAAGGAAGAAAACTGGGAGAGAGCGGTGCTGTCACAGCCAGAGTCTCACGGGGCCAGAGGGCCAGGCAGGTCAGTGCTGCTGGTGGGTCCGGGGAAGAAGGAACCCATAACCACCTGCCTACTTTATCAACAAAGACCTTCACCCAGGCGGTTCCGCCAGCCATGAGGGGCCGAAGTCAGTTGGTGTGGAGGGAGGCACGAGTGGATGGCAGTTAGTGAGGACAAGAACACAGCCTCCCCAGGAGCTTGGAGGCGAAGGACAGGAAGGGCTGCTGGGACTAGTGAGCAGGGACAGTAGAGAAGAGGAGGAGTTTGAAAAGATCCCAGAAAGACCAAACATCCTGTGTACGCGATGATCAGGGACCCGAGGGACCCAGGGATGGGGATGACTGATGGAAGACAGGGCCTCTGGGCACCTGTGCTACCAAACTCCAGAGTGCAGGGGCTCTAATGTGCATCCGGTGCGAGCCCTCAGGTTTCCCCTGAGATGCCAGCTGATGCTCCCCATCTCTGAGGAATGCCTGTGGTGATCCAGAGTTCTCTCATGGGAGGTTCGCGGACTTTTGTTTGGGTTTTGGGGTCACCTCTGCCTCCTGGTTTCCCAGTCTGCCTGTGCTCTCTGTTCTGCCACAGAGTCAAACTCGGAGGTGAAACCCTTCTGTCCTTTTGCAGAACCATCTCACACCAAACGTTTGGTTTGTGACTGGTCTGGGCCGTGCCGCGCCCACCCTCGAGCCCTTGTGTGAGGACCTTGCTTTTCCTCTTCTCATCCTTCTCCCCCTATTTGCTCAGCCCTCCTGAGTTCCTTAGCCCTGAGGCTTCGCCCAAACTGTTGAGGGGCAGAGTAGACAAGAGAGCTTCCTCTTAGGTTCAGCCTTCACAAGAAGGTAGTCATGGTTAAAACGCCTGGAAGTGCACCTTCTGGAAGACAACAGCTTCATAATCCAGGGTGTGGGAGCCTCGACGATTTATGAACAAACCCACTGCAGCTGCTCGGTCTAAACCCCCACTCTCTGAGATCTACTCTCGCCTTGCAGAGTATTAGCTCTTCTGGGGACCGTGTAGAGAGATGTGAAAGGCAGAGCAAGGCTAGAGGCGAACGAACACGAGGCCCCAGTGGGAAAAGGATCACAAGCCACTCAACCCCCTCCTGTCTCCAGAGGGCGGGCTTAGAGGTCAGGAGGCCTGGCTGCTGGAACTTGTTCCCCTGCCTGTCAGCCTTGTGAGCTTTGGCCTCTGTGTTCCCGTCTGTACAGTGAGGACAATGAAGGGAGGAACAGAGATGTAGTGAAATAGGGTCTATGCATACCTGCCTCAGAGTAGCTGCTTAATCCATCCTAGATGCCACATTCCCCCTGCTTTTGCAACCAGGAAAAAAATGCAAGTCTTAACAATTCTCGCTGGGTGCTCAGAATGATTAGCAAAACGTTTGGTGGCCCTCTACCCTTCCTTCTGGGGTGCTGGTCAATCCATCAGCAACCCACACCGTCCCTTGCCACGAGGTCTGTATTTATTTTGGAGTAAAATGAATTCGTATTTCATGAAAAAATTATTTTGTATTTTGACCGGTCATGAGGAATTTGCTACTGCCTCCCTCCACTTCACACACCCAGGCAGGGCCAGACCGCCTCTCACCAAGGGACAGTTTTCACGTTCCTGGTGCAATTCTGGAAGTTCCCAGAAGGGGGCAGCCTAGTTCTTCTCCGTCTCCAGCTCAGTGGAGAACTGCTGGCTTCCTGGAGATCTGGTGGAGGCTCTTTAAGTGAGGGCTTGGCAGACTGTTTTGACCATGACCCACAGTTGGACATACATTTTGACATCAGTACTGGTTTGCACATGTTTATCTTGCTAAGCAATACCTAAAATCCTTACTGCATGGGTGCACTCTGATCTATTTCTAGGTTGTTCAGTTCTGTCCGAGATTTGGTCATTTAAAAAATGCTGCTCACACCCACCAATAGATGGAGACCTGTACTCCGAAACCCACTGGGAATCTAAGTCCAGGGGGATGGGACTGGGGGAGGGGAGAGAGGGGAGGAGATAGATTTGGGGTCACCTAGGATAGGATCTGGAAGTGCAGTGGTTAAAGGTGTGGGCCTGGGAGCCAGGCTGCCTCATGGAATCCCAGCTCTGCCCTTTCCTCCCTCTGTGGCCTGGACTCCACCCTCCGTGCTCAGTAAAAGACAGCTTGGCTTACAGTCACAGCTCCTTTTCCATTCAGAGACAAGGATTGCTGCAGAGTGCAGATCGCCATGCTAAGCCTGCCTGGTGTGTCTCATGGACTCACTCGTCCAACATGTGTTGGCCCAGGTTACCGAAGATAACCGAGCAGAAAGCTCTGGGCCTGGCAGAGGTGGCCGAGAAGTACACAGGCGATTACAACAGATGTGACAAGGGCGTAGGTGGTGATTAGCGCTGCGCCTCTGGGAGCACATGGGCACCTGGAGGACTCCTTAGTTTAGCAGCTCTCCAATTATGGTCCCCAGGCCAGCAGCAGCAGCAGCAGCTGAAAACTTGTTAGAGAGGCAGTCTCAGCTGGGGTGGCTGTGTGGCTCAGCCATTAAGCATCTGCCTTTGGCTCGGGTCATGATCCCAGGGTCTGGGATGGAGCCCCGCATCAGGCTCCCTGCTCAGTGGAAAGCCTGCTTTTCCCTCTCCCACTCCCCCTGCTTGTGCTCCCTCTCTTGCCGTCTCTCTCTGTCAAATAAATAAATAAATAAAATCTTTAATTAAAAAAAAAAAAGGCAGTCTCAGAGCCTTAGCCCAGGCATATAAAATCAGAAATCCAGAGTCAGTGCTGGTCCATACCCAATTGGGGAACGACTGCCAGCGGGTACCAGACTTCTTTGCATTTCAGAGTCATCTGGGGGCATCCCCTGCCAATTAACCACAATGTCTGTGGTTTGGGAGGAAAACCCAGAATTCAGGAAGCACAAGTTTTTAAAAAGATCCCCAGGTGTTTCCAAGGTGCAGCAAAGTAGGGGAACCACTGCCCCAACCCAAACCTGGGCACACGGGGGTGGGGGTGGACATCTGAGAGAGCTTCCTGGAGGTGGTGTCATGTAGGCAGAAACCTTCAGTGCAGTGGTGGCCTGTGAGCACACATGAGTTGGAAGGGAACGTGGAGGGTGAGGGGGTTGCTAGTGCCACAGAAGGTCCTAAAGGGACTGTAATCCAGTGCTGAGGAAGCTGGGCTCTGGACAGGAACCATCTGGCCGTGAGTCCTGCTGTGCCCTGACTAGCTAGGGGGACTGCAGACAAAAGTCATTTAACCTTTCCGCTCCTTACGCATGTAGCCTTCCTGTAAGGGTCAAGTGCATGTAAGAAATGTGCCTTATTACTGCCGGGATGGGGCTATAATTTAAATTGAGCGATTGAGCTAAGACATGAGCCAGATTATCTCAGGAGTTGACACTGGAGAGAAGGGACAAAGCCATGGAAGTTTTTACCACCACACTCTGGACCCACAGGCTCTGGGGAACTGCGGGGAATCTTAGGTGCTAGGGGAGCCGCGGGGAGAGGTGTGTGGAGAATGTACTAGAGAACAGCGTACCACGGGGGTGTAGGCAGGGAGGGGGTGCCGTGCCCCGGGGCAGGTCGGAGTGATGGCAGCCGGCCTGGCAGAGAGGGCTGCTAGAAGGCCTACGAAGATGGTGAAATAGGACCGGGAGATGAGGCCATGTCCTGTTTGGGGCCAGACAAAGCGGCCTTTCGACCATCCCCTCCCCTGCCCCTTCCACACACACTGTTCCCGGGCACTGTTGAGCGCTTCGCATTCTGGAGCCCGCCCTTGGGGAAGGACAGTGAAGGCCCATCCGAGCAGGTGCACTTCTTGTCTCTCGAACGTGTCACGCATGTTCCCAGCTCCAGACCGTAACCATGCTTCCACCTCTCTCCTGGCTCTCAGAATCCTGCTTTCATTCCATGCCCCCCTCCTCCACAGGCCCACTCCCCCGCTCTAACCTCTTTGAAGCCTCCCGACCACATAGACTCTCCTGGGGAGTCACCAGCATGCCACTCACTCCTGTCGTCAGTGCTGTATCCGTGGCATCTGCAGTAGAAGCCCCCGGGAGCCGAAGAGGGTCTCAGGATGTCTGGCCAGGTGTTTTGCTGAGCAAATGTGGGGGGTAGGCCCCCCTGATTGGTTTGGGAGGAAAACCCAGAATTCAGCGACCAGCCAGGAGGGGCTTGTCGAGAATGAGATGATCAGAAGAAGTAGCAGTGGGGGCCTTGGCTCCGAGGGGCTCAGTGGGAGGGAACAGAGGATGGAAACTTCTCAGTGTCCACCTCCCTGGCTTCCCCGGGGGGTTATAGGCACATCCCTCTTGTTTCTGTGGTGTGGTCCCTCTTTCATCCTGCAGCGAGTGGTGATCACAGCTGGGCCCTCTCTGCACCCTTGCTGGGTGCCTCTAAGGCAACTTCTCCCAGCACCTGGGGGTGGGGCTGAGGGGTGTGGCCAGCACCCCGTGGGGGGCGGGACCAGGGGCAGCTCAAGCAAGACCACTTAGCCTCTGAGGAGGCCAACTGTGTGTCTGCAGCCATGTTAGGTGTTCCCAAGAGGCACCAGAAATATTAAGATGAAGGCCCCAGAAACAATAGGAGAGAGGATCACTGAAATGTGTAACACAGCCGCTAATGCCTGGGGGAGGGAAGTGAGAGTTTGGACCCAGACAAATCTGGGTTCGTTCACCAGCCAAGGGACAGTGAGCAACGCAGGAACCTGAACCTCTCCAAAGCTCAGATTCCTCCCCTGCTAAATGGGAGTCACAATAGCACTTGTTATTCAAGTGAATAAAACTTCAATTATATTGATTCAAATATCTGGTACAGTGATGAACTAAGTGATACACATGCTAAAGGATATAAAGTCCTTCAGCGAAGCATCTGGTACAGAGTGAGCTCCGCTAGGTGGAAGCTGGTACTGTTGCTGCTGTTTCACTTGGTCATGAATGGTTACTGTTCAGGAAAGGGGGAATCCACTGAGTGAAGGCAAATGGCCTGAGACAGGACTCGTAGGATGGGTTCCAGAAGAGAGGAAGGACTAGCCAGACAGAGGGAGCAAAGTGTCCTGATTTTCTAAAAGAAAGGAACATGAGGGGCGCCTGGGTGGCTCAGTGGGTTAAAGCCTCTGCCTTCAGCTCAGGTCATAATCTCAGGGTCCTGGGATGGAGCCCCACATCGGGCTCTCTGCTCGGCAGGGAGCCTGCTTCCTCCTCTCTCTGCCTGCCTCTCTGTCTACTTGTAATCTCTCTCTGTCAAATAAATAAATAAAATATTAAAAAAAAAGAAAGGAATATGATGGCTGGGATGAAAGTTTCATGTCACTCAACAGCACTGTAGAATTATCAAACAGATGGGTTGGGAGGGCTTTACAGAGAACCATGCTTTTCTGGAATTAATTCATTAAATCATGTCAAACCAAACTTGCAGTGACTTTTCATTACCAAAGAATTTTTTTTTATTCACTCAGCATATTTACTTTCGTCATGTTAGGAAAAGCAGAGCTTATCTTGGCAATGCACTCAATGAAGTTTTCCATGCTCTCCACGTGAACACGAGAGAGAAATGTAAGCAGGGTGGTGGATGGTTAGGGGAGGTCTGGAGCAATATGAACGGTTTCTCCCCAGGAGCTGGAGGAAAGGATAGACATCCATTCAAGGTCTCCTATGGCAGGTCCCCGGGCTATAGTCCTGTCACCAAGGCATTGGAGGAACACATGATGGGGAGAATGGCACGATGGGGCACATAGTTGGCACTTAAGGATTCAGCTAAGAGCAAAACGTAATTCATAGCAGAATAGCAAAGAAGTCTATTCTTTTTTCTTTTTTTTTTTTTTTTCATATAAGCTCATGGTAGAAAATTTGGAAAACAGAAAAGACCATAAAGAAGTACCTAAGAGACACCTGTAATTGTCCCCAATTGGCACAATTTGATAGCGTGAGCTAGGAAAAGGGTGAGAATGGAATTTGGGTGATGTTTAAGACGGTGAGGAATTCAGGACGGTCCAAACCAGGAAAGGGCTGGTGCAGTCTATGCGGAGCGGGCAGGCTGTCGGGAGACTGGAGGCTCCCCTGCACGGTTCCAGAACGCAGCTAGTGCTCAGTGGCTGGGGGGGGGGGGGGGGGGGGGGGGGGGGGGAAAGGGGGGGGCGGGGGGGAGAGGGGTGGCGTCCGCAGTCTGCGCAATGACAAACAAGGCGGCTTCCAGCAAGTAGCTCCGCCCACCGAAGGGACAGGCGCTCAGGGAGGGCGGGGCGCGCATTCGCGGGGAGGGTTCTAGCAGAAGCCGGTAGTTAGCCTCCCTCTGCTCCGAGTGCTACCGGAGACCCCCTGTACCTAGAGCTGAAAACGCGTTTCAGTTATTGCCAAGGGAAACGAGCGGTACAAAACGGCAGGCTGTCGATTTTGTTGGAAGTGTACAGTTAAACGTAAATTCATTGAAAAGTAATAACAAGAAAATTTTAATGCTTCTGTGGGAGATGCTTTTCACCTTTTGGGCCCTTTCGATTTTTCCAAGTTTTCTACATCTGACTTATTCTAAAATCCAATAAATGTCATATTAAAGCAAAGTAAATGTGTCTCCCGCGTGTGTGAGGATACTTTCATGACCAAAAGAGTAGAGAGTGGGGAGGAGGGAGTGTAGGGGTCCAGGCCACTGTGTAGGGGTGGGGCTTGATTGTGGAGGACCCTGACATCCAGGCAGAATTGTTTAGGTTGATTTGGTCATTGCAGTGGTAATGACTATTTGCTGATCCAAGCTCAGGACATATAATCTGATAGATAACAGCGTATTTGAGGGATGAGAGGACACAACACAATGATTAAAGTTGCAGAACTCCTAGAAAATCAGTGTTACAATAGGGAGGCTGGCGGGATTCTCCAGGGATAGACACTCATTTGCTTATTCATTCATTCAGTTGCATTGGGTTTCTTAAGCTCCAGCTGTATGCCAGACAGGTGTGCACCCTGATGGGAGCAGGTCTCCGGGGAGCTGAGCGCAGGACACACCAGAAGATGAAGGCAAAACCGGCAGTTAGTGGGTTCCTCCACACGCAGGTGAGAGGTTCTGAGTCTCAGGAGTTGGAGTGGTAAGAATGGAACTTTCAGTGATATTTCAGGATAGTATTTGATTGTTTCACAGTTGCCCTGGGGGGTCCTTCTTCAGCACCCTCCCCACTGGGGGGGACAGAGTGCACAGGAGGCACTCGGCAAATATTTGGCAAGTAATGGGAATTTTACTATGGTGGGAAGAGGGCTGGAACTGAACCCCAGACGATCAACAGGGATTCACTTATTTACGAATTGAACCCTTCATTGCAATAAGTAAATCCTGAGTGTTTACTACGTGCCAGCTGCCATATTGCTCCAGGCTGAAGCTGCCAAGATAAGACATAGTTTCACCCTAGAGGAATTCACAGTAGGACAATCCTACTGGGGAGAGAGGCACAGCTATAAACAGTGAAAGTGCTTATAGGAGACTGTTATAAGATGAACCTGGATAAAGGTATAATTAATACCTTTAGGCACAATTAGGAACTAATTAGTCACAAGCACCCCCAGAGAGGAGATGGCCCAGGGTGGGAGTAGGGTAGAAGAAATGCCCAGCATATGGAAAACAGTAAGGCACAAAGTACAATCCGGGAATGGCAAGGTCCTTCTCAGTCAGCTTTGTGGTGTCTTTACTTCTGTCTCTTCCTCCAGGATGACTCCACTCCTGCGGGCCTGTACCTCCGTCAGGCTGTAGGTACCTGAGGGACCTGAAAGGTCCCTCTTTCCCTTCTCTGAGAACTACTCCACCCTCATCTAACACGGTCACAGCTGGACGTGTCACAAGGACACACACATCTGCCCACTAGGCCAGAGTTGACTGGTCCAGGGACGGGGCTGTGACCAAACTGGACCACTCAGGGTCCTCCCTGGGAATTTGGAGTTGGGACACTAGCTCCCAGGGCCAGTCTCACTGGTCTCCTGCCGTCAATGGAAATTTGGGCATCATGGGGTCCTGGGGGAGGCCCTAGCAATGTGTGCACATGGCCATATGATTTTATAGAATTTTCAAAAGTAAGATAATTTTCAATGTAATTGGTTAAGTCCACTGTCTCTTTTCCTTTTCTTCCCTCTGTCACCTCCTCTCATGATGGATGGTGTTGGAGTGACTCTGGGTAGCCAGGGATCTAGCTAAGGGGAAGTGGGGTTGGAGGTTCATTTAGTTAGGGTGAGGTAGGGGCCCTTTGTGTGGTTTGCAGCCACTTACAGCCATAGTCAGTGTAGCAGTGGCTTCGGGAATATACCTGAGGCTCGCTGTGATCCTCCGGACACCCAGATGCAAGGCGAGCCCGTCATCTGAGGCCGGACTAGGGAACGAGTGGGCAGTGAAGGAACAAAAGGTTTGAAATGATGGGTTCTTCTGGTTATCAGATACATAAAATCAGAAACTTTGGGGTTCGGTTTGTTTGTTTTCAAAGATTTTTATTTATTTATTTATTTGACAGACAGAGCAGCAGGAGAGGGAGAAGGAGAAGCAGACTCCCCGCTGAGCAGGACGCAAGGACCCCAGGATCATGACCTGAGCCGAAGGCAGCCACTAAACCAACTGAGCCACCCAGGTGCCCCAGAAACTTTGGTTTTATCGATCCTATAATTGGCAACGTTCTCTCCTTGTCCAAACTCTACTCAGTCTCAGCTGGGCCCTGACTGTTGGGCTTCCACGTTCACAGTTTTAGCAAGAATGCTGCCAAGTGAATTGAGCCCGAGTGCCCCAGCCTCTAGATCTGGTCTCCCTCGTCCTCCATCAGCACTCAGGGGATAGCTGAACACCCAGGCCTGCCCTTGGCAAGAGCCCTGCGAGGTCAGCCTAGCCAGGCTCCGTTCCCACCCTTGATGGGTCCTCTGAATGACCTTCTACCCACTGACCCTCCCCCTGCTCCTTGGCTCGAAATTCCCACATTTCTTCCTCGTGTTCCAGGTGGACCCTGATCTGTCTCTACTATAAAACCCCTCTCTAGGGAACCTGTGTGGTTCAGTTGATTAAGCAACTGCCTTCAGCTCAGGTCATGATCCTGGAGTCCTTGGATGGAATCCCGAATCGGCTCCCTGCTCGGCAGGGAGTCTGTTTTCCCTCTGACCCTCTCCCCTCTCATGCTCTCTCTCTCTCTCTCAAATAATATATGATAAATAATAAATGAATAATTAATAATAAATAAAATCTTTAAAAAGAAGAGAAAACCCTGCTCTAGTAGCCCGCTTAAATAAAGCCTTTTTAACCCTCTTTCTTGCAAGTGTGAATACTTTTTTTTAAACATAATACACACCGTACTTTCTTTTAAAGTGGGAATCACGTGCAATTGGATAGCTTAGATTTTTTTGTGTTTAAATTTCTGGTTGATTGGAACAAGAAAACGCGAAATGCCCTGAATTCCATAGCTCACATACAAAAGAAATGGATAGGAGTTTTCCTGAGTTTTTGCGACAACCCTAAACATTTACACGACAATAATAATAATTTGGGACCAGGACCTTTCTTAAACTATCCAGAATAGAAAAACAAAATTTGGATCAACCACGCTAAAGGAAAGACTGGAACGGTTTTTGCATTTTCTCTGTGGAAAACCATTACAGACTGGTCCCAAACAGAGGTCATCCAACAGGATGCAGCCAAAAATCATAAGAATGATGATAATAATAATCGTAAAATAAAAAGTAGGAGTAACATACAGTGTAAGAGGATTCGGCTGCAAATTCATTAAACTTTTTTTTTCTCGGATTTTGTGATATTTTTGGTGTTTCTTAGCCTTTTAACTTTTTTTTTTTTAAGATTTTATTTATTTATTTGACAGAGAAAGACACAGTGAGAAAGGGAACACAAACAGAGGGGGCCGGAGAGGGAGAAGCAGGCTTCCCACTTGGGCAGGAAGCCTGATGCAGGCCTCAGTCCCAGGACCCTGGGACCATGACCTGAGCGGAAGGCAGACAGACACTTAACTGAGCCACCCAGGTGCCTGCTTTTTGACATTTGTGAATTTGCTATGCTTTCTTTTCTCATTCTAGATACATTTTCAGGTTTGAACTCATTTTGTGTCCGTCATTTTGTATGCTTCTTTTCCGGAGTCTCTCCCCACCCCCCAAGCCCAGACACGCAGTGTAAGCTTTGTCCCGCCCCCTCTTCCCTGTCCTGCCTTTCTATGATGTGGTCACTCTCTTTGGGCCTCTGTGTCTTTCCTCCTGGTCAGGGTTCGTGGCCTGACTTTCCACCTGAGGAAGTATTCCAGGCGAGCTGGTTAATCCTGCCGGCATCCCTCCTGCTTGCCGAGAGCCAAAGCACGTGGCATCCGTTATTACATTTGGTCCTTACTGCAAACCATTAGGGGAAAAAAGCCCCGCTCTTTTTGTTACGGGAATGGTCAGATTTCTAGGAAAGGAGGCAGAACAACCACAGCCCATGCTGCAGGGTCAGGCTTGGTGAGGTCCTGTGGCACTGAGCTAACGAGTGGAGAAGCCAGAAGGTAAATCTCTGTCGTCTGTACCCTGTCTCCTCGCCGCACCCATGCTTCACGATGCTGGCACGTATGGTTAGGTGGTCCCATCCGTGCCTTCTGCCAGGCAGGGAGGCAGGCAGAACCTCTGGCCCACAGGTCCCCGCCGGGAAGCCAGCTGTAGCCCCAAGGCTTCCTTGGGAACATGAAATGGGATCTAGGCTACCTCTCCTGGACCCTCTTCCTCTGGACTGAAGGTTCGGGGGCTGGTGGGGGCAGCCTCAGAATCACTGGGGGCGTGTTTCCCACTTATGTTCTGTGCACGCCAGCCAGCCTATTCAGATGCAAGCCAGAGTGCAGACAGGACAGGTGCCTTTTGGAAACTTCCAGACAAATCTGATACCACCTACTTTCAGGATGAGCACCAGGACAGAGGGGCTCCTGAGCATAACCAGGAGACCGTGGAGGCCCTGATGTGCTCACCGCCAAATGGAGCCACCTGCTCCTAGAGGAACACAAAGCCAGACTATCTGGGGGGGAGTCCCTGACCCGCCTCCTCAATAGCTCTTGGGTCCTGGCAAGTCACTTGACCCTAGAATCCTCCCGCTTCTCTGTAATATGTAAATCACTAGAGCACCTTACCCGAAATGTGATGAGGCACAGAAAGTACCGAGCACAGAATTTGACATGTATGGCTCAAAAATGTGAACCACTGCGCTTCCTTCCTCCACGGACATCAGCCAAGCATGAAGGGAAAGGTCGACAGTGTTCCCTTCCCCGAGGTCCCAACTAGTGATGGGCCTCCTTCCCTCTTTCCCACGGAGGAGGCAAGAGGCCAGCTGCCGAGGGCCAGGGACTTATCCTGAAATCCAGACTAGCTGGTATCTTCTTATAGCTCAGAGCGGTCAGGAACCCCCTCTTTTGTCTGGGGCTGGGGAGACCAGTTTGGGGCAATCATCTCTGGTGTCACCCATTCCCTGTCCCTTCTGCAGACAGCTGGGGGTATCCTGGGGGGCCAGGGAAGCCAGCAGACAGTCTTTCTTTTTCAACAGGAACAGGTGGACAGCCGAGCCAGAGAAGGAAGAGGGAGGGCTGGGAGGGTGCTGCTGGAGGCTGTCTCAGGCTCCCCAGTCTCCCCTTTCCCTCCTCTCCCGCTGCCCTGACCTCCCGGGGTGCTCAGGCCCTCGCACTAAGGCCGTTTAGGAGGATAGAGGTTTAATAAACTCATTTTCATGAAGCCATTGAGGACTGAATGCGCTTCATTTCAGATTGGGCAATGCCCCATAGTGATATTCTTTAAATGTTCTTACAAGAGGGGCACCTGGGTGGCTCATTGGGTTAGAGCCTCTGCCTTCAGCTCAGGTCATGATCTCAGAGTCCTGGGATGGAGCCCGGAGTCATCGGGCTCTCTGCTCGGCTGGGGGGCCTGCTTCCTCCCCTCTCTCTCTACCTGCCTCCCTGCCTACTTGTGATCTCTGTCTGTCAAATAAATAAATAAAATCTAAAAAAAAAAAAAAAAAGTTCTTACTTGAGGGCTCAGGCTCAGTCTGGGGAGAGACCGGGTCTTGGCCTCCTCTCCCAGGTAGGTGTCCCTGTGGGCCTCCAGGGCCAAGCGCGTTGGAGAAGCCCAGCCATTCTACAAGCCAGAAGTCCCCTTCCATGGCCTTCTACTTCTCTCCTGAAGCCAGTCAGAACAGAGGGTTCCCAGCCAGGCTTCTGGCCTGGGAGGATCCTCCTAGATGCTGGGGTGAGGGCTCAGGGCCAGGCCTCTCTATCCCCAACCCCGGGGTCCACAGTCTCTCTCTGGGTGGTTCTGTTTCCCAGTTCTGGGAGTCAGGGGAAAGGGAACAAAAATGAAATTCGGACCCCAACACTCGTTCCTCCCCTGTCCAGGGACCAGGGATAGATGGGGAGTGTGGTCAGGCAGGTCCCAGAGCCCTGCTGAGCTGCAGAGGGAAGCTGATGAGCCGTGACACCATCACATCCCTTCTGCCTCTACCTTCGCACCCTCCGTGCCCCTGGAATGCCCACTACACTTGCCCCACACCATCCTCCACCCCCAACAGAGGCCAGCACCTCGGGCATTAATCCTAGCATGACTAGATGGACGAGAACACAGTGTAGCCACTGGCCCCCGGAGATTAGATCCGACAAATCCCATGTTTGAGGGTCAGGCTGGGCCCTTTCCGATCAGCCATTGGACCCGAACAGTCCTGTGTGCCGTATCCTCCCGCCCTACGCTCGAGGCCTGTCTCACTCTGCCCTGCGCACGGCAGCCAGAGAAACAGACTTGATGTACATACAGCCAAATGGAGGCGCTTAAAACAGAGCCAAGAGAAAAAAGTCAGAGTGAGATCCATAACACAACCCAGTTACATTAATTAAAATTACATGTGGCCCAAACAAGAATGTACGTGTGTCAAAAATAGGAAACCTGTTAGGAAGGTGCCTTCTGGAGGGAGAGGGAGAGCTGAGGGAGTGGGGCCCAAAGGAAATGGGAGAACAGAGGGGAGGAAGGAGGGAGAGAAAAGGAAGGGGAGGGATGGAGAGAGGGAAGGGGAGGAGGAAGAGGGAGAGAAGGAGAAGGAGGAAGAGGGAACACGAGGGAGGGAGAGGAAAGGAGGCAGAAGGAGGGAGGCAGGCAGAGAGAGGGAGAGCAAGGGAGAAGGAGGAGAGGGAGGGAGAAATACTCTTTACGAATCACCTCTGGAAGTTTCTTCTGGGAATAAAGTTTGGATTTACTTAACATGTATATTTTTTCACGTGAAAACATAAGGTCTATACAATTTTCAAAAATGGGAAATGTATTGATTTCTAATTTCTTAAGAGCATACTCCCCACCCCTTTTGGCCAAAAGCCATGCCAAGGCTTACAGAACAAAAACAGCTACAATGTTGGCTTAACCTGTAGTTTATTTTTTTTTTAAGATTTTATTTATTTATTTTTCAGAGAGAGAGAGAGCGGGAGTGAGCACAGGCAGACAGAGTGGCAGGCAGAGGCAGAGGGAGAAGCAGGCCCCCTGTCAAGCAAGGAGCCCGATGTGGGACTCGGATCCCAGGACGCTGGGATCATGACCTGAGCCAAAGGCAGCCACTTAACCAACTGAGCCACCCAGGCGTCCCTTAACCTGTAGTTTAAAGCAAAAGCAGCTGTGAGTCTGTGTAGGCTAAGGGAAGTCTCTGTGAGTCTCTGTGGAAGCGAAGGGAAGGGCTCCCTGAGAACCTGTCACAGATGAGCAGCCACTGGCCACGCTCTCCTGGTGTCAGAGTGCTACTAGCGAGGGTTAGACTTGGAACATGTGAAGGTACAGAGTAGTGGGACCCGAGACAGAGCCAAGTGGAAAAGAGAAGATACGAGAATGGAGAGCTCTGAGGAGAGGATTCTCGTAGTCTAGATGACTCTGATCACAGATCAGATCAAATATCACCAAATACAAGAACCCTCACGGAGGCTTTGCATGGTAGGCTGCGGCAGGGGTGTTCGTCCAGGAGGCTCCCTGGAGGAGGTGAGTGCTAGAAGCCAGAGGCTCATCTGGCTAGAAGGAGATATCATCTTGGAAAGCAAGGAGTAGCTGATTTGGACCCCTGGAGCTGCAGGGAGACAAGTGAGACCTGCTCCCCAGGCATACTCCCTTACTCAGCCTTTCTCAGCACCTTTGAAAGGGGA
>RCUC01105393.1:0-15201 GCA_003697995.1 Taxidea taxus jeffersonii
AGGTATGTAATGAAGAAATGTGTTTTATTTCCTCAATCAGAAATAATATTTTACATTTATATAAAGTTGAGTCATGAATAATGTATTTCTTTTATATAAATTAAGCATTGATGAGCTTAGACAGAGATAATATGCATTCATATTCCTTTTAATTTTGCAGTGAATTAATAGTTTACATTTTTTCTCCGCCCTATCCCCTTTCTAGACTAACAAGGTTAACATTTGGATTTTTTCTTTAAAGGGGCTGCTGAATTTCCAATAATTTAACCCCATATTCTCATCAATTTAGACTGTTTTAAGAAACTTTGAGTACTAGGGGTACCTGGATGGCACAGCTGGTTTAAGCATCTGACTCTTGGTTTTGACATAGGTCATGATCGCACAGTCTTGATCTCAGGTCCTGAGATAGAGCCCTGCCTCAGGATCCACACTCAGTAGAGAGGATGCTTGAGATTCTTTCTCTCCCCTTCTTCCTCTGCCCCTCCTCCCTGTGCACTCTCCCTCTCAAATAAATCTAAAAAAAAAACCCAAAAAACTGAGTACTTGAGAAATATCAATATAGGTTTACTCTTGGAAATACAAAGGTAAATTCCTCCTGGTGCTTGACCTTGAGCGGGCTATCTTCCATGGGCAATGGGAAGATGTATAGAAAATTCTATGAACAATGGAGGCTAAATGGTCTATCCTACCACTAGACAGGGTGTGTACTTCTAAATTTTCATAATAAGCATGAAGTATGTCATATGTTGTTTAAATTGATTTTAGTATTTTTTCATCTTTAACCAGATCATCTCCTTTTTTCCTATATAACCATCTTTACTTAAAAATAGAAAACAAAGCTTTTGCAACATATGTCCTCTTCACTGGGTTTTAAGATTGTTTCAAACAGTAAATATGATGATGGAGTGCCTGGATGACTCAGCTGGTGAAGCATCCAACTTCTGATTTCAGCTTGAGTCATGATCTCACAGTTGTGAAATTGAGCCCCACATCAGGCTCTGTGCTCATTGAGGAGTCTGCTTGAAATTCTGTCCCTCCGCCCCTCTCCCTGCTCACTCTCCCTCTGTCTCTCTGTCTCTCTCTAAAATAAATAAATCTTAAAAAAAAAAAAAACTAAATATGATGGAGGTGACTTGTCATGAATTCACTGACATCAATGCTTGTATCTATCTTTTATCTTGTAAAAGAAATTATTTCTTTCTTGAAAAATGAAAAAGATGTTGATGCATAAGTTTGCTGCCCCCCCAATATTTTAATATGACAGGTCAATGCTAAGTTAAATAAAATTGCACTAAACTGTCCTCCATGATTTATAACAAGAGACTTGAACATACCAGGAACATTTTGTTTTTATATAAATTGATAGATTAGATTTTTTATTATGTAGGATGGCTAGCAACTAACCAAATATTTCCTCGAATTGTTATAATGACATTTTAATATGAGAGATTGCATTATCATTAACTCCAGGAACACATCTTGTGTTTACCTCAAAGAAAGATGGTGACTTTCTTTCAAGTAATTTACCTCAAAAACCTGGGGGATTGATGTTTGCTGGAGGGAAGGGGTTTATATTTTGTACACTAACATCATCTCATAGTGAAGAAAAGTAAAAGACAGGGTGAATTCTTTCTACTGTGATTAGGAATCACTGCATATATTTTGAGGCCATAGTTACTGGAATAAACATAAAGGTATTCTTTGCACCAGCAGAAATATGACTGATGATTTACAGAAATAGGGATGTGCAGGTGGGTACAGCAGAACTAAGATCTCTTAGAAGGGGAGCTGTCAGGAAAAGAGCAGAACAAGACAAGGTCTGGGTTAGATATTGGACTCAATGTTGAATACTGGCCATACTGGATCATCTGACTCTAAACATTTGCTTTTAGCAGGCACTACACTCATTGAACTCATCTCTCTCACTATGGGAACTGCTAGATTAGAGATTATCTGGAGGAGAATACTAGTGAAATAAGTATCTGGGCCAGAGAGCAGTGGGAAAGGAAGAGGAAGGGGGATCCAACAAACAGTGCCAGGAAAGGAAGCCGACCTACTGAAGAAGTACAGTGAAAGGTTAGGAGCCCCAGGTGAGTTCTCCTGAAGGAACATCAGACCAGAAGAGGGAAAGTGATAAAATAGAAATGCTGTATTAAGCAAGATACATTTAGAAGCCAGGGAAAGTCTGTTTAGGGAAAGGCTGAGCAGCATGGGGCAGAGATCCTGGAGCTCTTGAAGCCCCTGGGAATGAGAGCTGCAAACACATCCAGGAGCTCCAGCTGAGGAAGCTGCTGAGAGGTGTGTGGTCCCCACCTTTCTGAGGAACCAGATCTCACAGGCCTGAGAGAAAATACAGAAGAGTGATGACAACAAACTCACTGTCAAGATCAGGAATGCCTGCTTAAGAGAGAAGAGCAACTCTGTCATTTAAGAAGCTCAAACTCAGTGCAACTCTGGGGTTTCATAAGCAAGAAACTCAAAGGGAAAGAGGAAAAGAAGAAGCACTGAGTTAGTCCCAAGCAAATGGAAGTCATTTCAATCAAGTCTGGTGATAGCAGTGGATACCATGCAAATTTCTAAACTTTGAAGAATAATTGCCAACATTTACTGAGAGCTTTCTATGAACTGGGCACTGTTTTGTGTTACACGAATTAGTTCACTGAATTCTCACAACACTCTGATAAGGTGATACCCACTTTCAATCCTTTTTTTCTAATTGACAAAGAAATTTAAATGCTGGGAGAAGGTAACTCGCCCCAAGTCAACATGGCTAAGAAGGAGGAGGAGCTGGGAGTCGAGCCCACAAAATCTGGCTTTAAAGACAGCACTGTTAATCACCAGATGATAAAACTAGGAAGGAATGGGTCTGCAAGAAAGGAGGTAGTCTTGCTGCCCTGCTAGGGAATATGCATGGTGTCAGATCAAACCCTACTGAAAGATATCTTCCACTAACATAAGTGGGAGATATTCCAGAAAACTCAGTCTGACATCTTGGAAGACTAAAATTAAGATTGTCCCTTCTGGGTGTGGCAAACACTGTAGCTGACCAACCCAGGGTCCCATTCCATTATCTCCCTATCCCCTTTCCAATCTGAGGTGGTCAGTAGCATAATTCTAGCCAATGAAATTCAAGCAGAAAAATTAGAGTTGCAACTGCCAGGCAAGATTTCACTTGTCTGACAGAAAGGCAAACTCACCTGCTATGACCTTTCATGCACTGTCCTGTTTCCTTCTTGCTTCCTGGGATACCAATGTGATGTCCAGAGGGGCAGCAGCTATCCAAGGACCCTGAGAAGAAGACAAGATGAGGATGACAACACAAGAATAAAGGATCCTGAACCCTTGAAGGCATCATCCAACATCTTCCAAGCCCTGGACTGGCTGCCTCTGGACCTTGTATTTGGGAGACAAATAAGCCACAATCATTTGAGAAAAATAAAAAGAAAATAATCAGATAATTCTTTTGAGTACTTCATGCTGAGCTTGCTCTTTAATGTTTAATTATTAAAATGTTTAATAATCACAGTCTCCAAGGAGGGGAACCCTTAATTCTGAGTTGCTTATCTTGAGCCCTAGCACCCACCAGCACACACTGGGCATATAATGCCATGTAGCTCTCTGAGGGTGTGGTCTCTCTTCATCTGATGAAGAGCTTTGGCTCCAAATATCCTGTCCCATTGAACAACTACTAAAGCATCTTCCCCCTCCATTTTTTTAAAAGACATTCTTTGGTTTTGTTTGTTTGTTTGTTTGTTTGTTTTTATGTTCTTTTTATTTCTTTTCAGTGTTCCAGAATTCATTGTTTATGCACCACATCTAGTGCTCCATGCAATATGCTATTTGTTTATTTTTGAGAGAGAGAGAGAGAGACCATGATCAGGGGGAAGGGGCAGAAGTAGAGAGAGAAGAAGCCTTCCCACTGAGCAGGGAACCTGATGCAGGACTCCCTGGAACCCAGGACCCTGGGATTATGGCCTGAGCCAAAGGCAAATGCTTAACTGACAGAGCCACCCAGGAACCCCCCTTTTTTTAATATTTCATTTACTTAACATCTTCCCCTTTTCTAATGCCCAGTTTAGACATGATACATTACCTTTACCTATTCATGTCCCTATATGTTTAATTTTTTCAAGAAAGCATGATGAAAAGGAAAAAAAATCTGAAGAATTAAAGAATGCTATATTTTAAACTTTATATGTGAACAGGTTGTTTGTTTCTTTGTTTAAATTTGTAAGCATAGGAAAAACTATCCAAGGAAAGTCATTAAAATTAAGGAAGTCATAAAAATACTATAAATCAGTGATTCTCAAAGTATATTCCCCTGAGAATAGTTAGAAATGCAGATTCTCATGCCTTGGCACTGAGCAGCTGAATCAAAAACTCTGGGAGTGGGGCCCAATACTCTGTGTTTTGCCAAATCTCCATGGGATTCTGATGCATGTTTGAGTCTAAGAACCCCTGATCTAGGCTCTAAGATGTTCAACTCTCCCCCTTTCACCCACATTAAACACATGTATATACTGAAATGCAAGTTCCTGGGGAGCAACACCTTAGTTTTATTTATCTTCATGTCCCCAGCACTCAGTAAAATGTCTCACACAATGTGAGCAGTTAATGAAACATGCAGGCTAATAAATGAATCGGACAACTACTAGTAGTGATACTTTATTTTTAAAGCAAGTCCAAGTAAAGACAGCCAAGATGCCCTTCAACAGATGAATGGATAAAGAATATATGGTCCGTATACACAATGGAATATTACTGAGGCATCAGAAAGGATGAATACCCAACTTTCGTATCAACATGGATGGGACTGGAGGAGATCATGCTGCATGAAATAAGTCAGACAGAGAGAGGCAATTATATATGGTTTTACTTACTTGTGGAACATAAGGAATAGCATGGAGGACATTGGGAGAAGGAGAGAAGTGAGTTGGGGGAAATTTGGCAAACCATGAGAGACTGTGGACTCTGAGAAACAAACTGAGGATTTTGGAGCAGAGGGGGGTGGGAGTTGGTTGACCCTGGTGGTGGGTATTAAGGAGGGCATATATTGCATGGAGCACTGGGTGGGGTACATAAACAATGAATCTTGGAACACTGAAAAAAAATAAATTAAAAAAAACTAAAAAAAATTTTTAAGACATCTAATTCATTAATTTGAATGAGAAATACTACATATGAACTACCAAGCACATCGATTGTCTCAAGATTCATCATACAACTATGTCTTTTTTTGGCATTTTCTTGTTTCTATGGTTAGTTATATCTTACATGCAAAAAGTAATATATATAGTATAAAATTTTAAAATGAAACAAATAGGTAACTAGCATCCAGAGTAAGAAATAGAATTTTTAACTTATTTAGAATTCACTATGCCTGATCCCATCTGCCTTCTCCCTTGACATAATCACTACACAAAATGTGGTGATAACCATTCTCTATGACATTTTCCCACTCATGTGCGGATCCCTCAACAAATGACATCTAGTTGTGCCTGTTTCTATTATACCAAACAGATTCTTTGGGCTTGATTCTTCTTCTCCAGATGAGAACCATCCATGTTGAAGCATATAACTATAGCTCATTTTCACTGCCATACAGTTACATTGTGTGAATGTGCCCTTTTTAAATTTTTTAAATTTCTTTTCAGTGTTCCAGAACTCATTGTTTATACACCAAACCCAGTGTTCCATGCAATATATGCCCTCCATAATACCCACCACCACCCAACCCCCTACCCTCTGCCCTTCCAAAACCCTCTTTGTTTCTCAGAGTCCACAGTCTCTCATGGTTGATCTCCTCCTCCAATTTCCCCCAACTCACTTCTCTCCATCTCCCCATGTTTTCTGTGTTATTCCTTATACTACACAAATAAGTGAAACCATATGAAAATTGATTCTCTCTGCTTGAGTTATTTCACTCAGCATAATCCCTTCCAGTCCCGTCCATGTTGATACAAAAGTTGGGTATCATCCTTTCTGATGGAGGCATAATACGCCATAGTATACAGTATATATGGACCATATCTTCTTTATCCATTCATCTGTTGAAGGGCATCTTAGTTCTTTCCACAGTTTGGTAACTGTGGCCATTACTTCTATGACCATTAGGGTAGAGGTGGCCCTTCTTTTCACTACATCTTTGGGATAAATACCCAACAGTGCAATTGCAGGGTTATAAGGAGTTCTATTTTTAATTTCTTAAGGAATCTCCACACTGTTTTCCAAAGTGGCTGCACCAACTTGCATTCCCACCAACAGTGTAAAAGGGTTCTCCTTTCTCCAAATTCTCTCCAACGCATGTTGTTTACTGTCTTGTTAATTTAGGCCATTCTAACTAGTATAAGCTGGTATCTCAATGTGGGTTTGATTTGGATCTCCCTGATGGCTGGTGATGATGAACATTTTTTTCACGTGTTTTTTAGCCATTTGTATATCTTCTTTGGAGAAGTGTCTGTTCATGTCTTCTGCCCATTTTTTTTGACACGATTATCTGTTTTGTGTGTATTGAGCTTGAGGAGTTCTTTATAGATCTTTGATATCAGCCCTTTTCTGTAATTTACAAACATCTTCTCCCATCTGTGGGTTGCCTCTTTGTTTTGTTGACTGTTTCCTTTGCTGTGCAGAAGATTTTGATTTTGATGAAGTCCTCAAAATTCATTTTTGCTTTTGTTTCCTTTGCCTTTGGAGACATGTTTTGAAAGAAGTTTCTATGGATGATGTCGAAGAGCTTACTGCCTATGCTCTCCTCTAGAATTCTGATGGATTCCTGCCTCACGTTGAGGTTAAAATTAGAGCAGATATCAATGAGATAGAAACTAGAGATACTGTACAACACATTATCGAAGCTAGAAGATTTTTTTAAAGAATCAATAAGATCAATAAACCATTGCCCAAACTAATCCAAAAGAAAAGAGAAAGGACCCAAATTAATAAAATTATGAATGAAAAGGGAGAGATCATGAACAACACCAAGGAAATAGAAACAATCATCAGAAATTATTATCAATGGTTATATGCTAATAAGTTAAGCAAACTAGATGAAATAGATGCATTTCCTGGAAATCTATAAACTTCCAAAACTGAATCAGGAAGAAATTGGCAACCTGAATAGACCAATAGCTAGTAATGAGATTGAAGCAGTGATCAAAAACCTCCCAAAAACAAGAGCCCAGGACCTGATGGATTCGCTGGGGAATTCTAACAAACATTCAAAGAAGAAATAATACCTATTCTCCTGAAACTGTTTCAAAAAATAGAATCAGAAGAAAAATTTCTAGACTCTTTTTATGAAGCCAGCATTACGCTAGTCCCCAAACCAGGCAAAGACCCCACAAAAAGGAGAATTTCAGACCAACATCCCTGATGAATATGGATGCTAAGATTCTCAACAAGATCCTAGCTAATAGGAACATAGCTAGGATGAATAGATAGGATTAGCTAGGATGAAAATACAGAAAGGGAAATTAGAGAATCGATTCCATTTACTTTAGCACCAAGAACCATAAGATACCTTGGAATAAATTTGTAACCAAAGAGTTAAAGGATCTGTACTCAAGGAGCTACAGAACACTCACGAAAAAAATTGAAGAAGATACAAGAAGTTGGAAGACCATTCCAGGCTCACGGATTGGAAGAATAAACATTGTTAAAATGTCTATACTGCCTAGAGCAATTCTGATCAAAATTCCATCGGCATTTTTCAAAGAGCTGGAGCAAACAATCCTAAAATTTGTATGGAATCAGAAAAGATCCTGAATTGCTAAGGAAATGTTGAAAAAGAAAAACAAAACGGGGAGCATCACGTTGCCTGATTTCAAGCTTTACTACAAAGCTGTGATCACCAAGACACCATGGTACTGGTATAAAAACAGACATACAGGCCAGCAGAACAGAGTCAAGAGCACAGATATGGACCCTCAAGTCCATGGGCAAATAATCTTTGACAAAGCAGGAAAAAATATACAGTGGAAAAAAGACAGTCTCTTCAATAAATGGTGCTGGGAAAATTGGACAGCTATATGTAAAAGAATGAAACTCGACCATTCTCCTACACTGTACACAAAGATAAACTTGAAATGGATAAAAGACCTCAACGTGAGACAGGAATCCATCAGAATCATAGAGGAGAACATAGACAGTAACCTCTTTGATATTGGCCACATCAACTTCTTTCAAGATATGTCTCCAAAAGCAAAGGAAACAAAAGCAAAAATGAACTTTTGGGACTTCATCAATATCAAAAGCTTCTGTACAGCAAAGGAAACAGTCAACAAAATAAAGAATCAACCCATGGAATGGAAGAAGATATTTGCAAATGACAGTACAGACAAAAGGCTGATATCCAGGATCTATAAAGAACTTCTCAAACTCAACACACACAAAACAGATAATCATGTCAAAAAATGGGCAGAAGACATGAACAGACACTTCTCCAATGAAGACATACAAATGGCTATCAGACACATGAAAAACTGTTAATCATCACTAGCCATCAGGGAGATTCAAATTAAAACCACATTGAGATACCACCTTACACCAGTTAGAATGGCCAAAATTAGCAAGACAGGAAACAATGTGTGTTGGAGAGGATGTGAAAGAAGGGGAACCCTCTTACACTGTTGGTGGGAATGAAAGTTGGTGCAACCACTTTGGAAAACAGTGTGGAGATTCCTTAAGAAATAAAAAATAGAGCTTTCCTATGACCCTGCAATTGCACTAGTGGGTATTTACCCCAAAGATACAGATGTAGTGAAAAGAAGGGTCATCTGCACCCCAATGTTCATAGCAACAATGGCCACAGTCACCAGACTGTGGAAAGAACCAAGATGCCCTTCAACGGAAGAATGGATAAGGAAGATGTAGTCCATATACACTATGGAGTATTATGCCTCCATCAGGAAGGATGAATACCCAACTTTTGTATCAACATGGACGGGACTGGAAGAAATTATGCTGAGTGAAATGTCAAGCAGGGAGAGTCAATTATCATATGGTTTCACATATTTGTGGAGCATAAAAAATAACCCGGAGGACATGGGGAGATGGAGAGGAGAAGGGAGTTGAGGGAAATCGAAAGGGGAGTTGAACCATGAAAGACTATGGACTCTGAAAAACATTCTGAGGATTTTGAAGGGGCGGAGAGTGGGAGGTTGAGGGAGCCAGGTGCTGGGTTTTATGGAGGGCACGTATTGCATGGAGCACTGGGTGCGGTGCATAAACAATGAATTCTGTTACACTGAGAAGAAATTAAATATATTTTAAAAATTAAAAATAAATAAATTCCATTAAAAACAAAAAGAAAAACAAAACTGGGGGCATCACATTGCCTGATTTTAAGCTTTACTACAAAGCTGTGATCACCAAGACAGCATGGTACCCACACAAAAACAGACACATAGACCAGTGGAACAGAGTAGAGAGCCCAGATACAGACCCTCAACTTTATGGTCAAATAGTCTTTGACAAAGCAGGAAAAAATATACAGTGGAAAAAAGACAGTCTCTTCAATAAACGGTGCTGGGGAAATTGGAGAGCTATGTGTAGAAGAATGAAACTCAACCATTCTCTTACACCATACACAAAGATAAACTGAGTATGTGCCATTTTTTTTTGTCTACTCCACTATTTATTGGCATTTGAGTTGTTTCCAGGTTTTACTATTGTAAACATTATTCAGCTACAGCAATCACCAGCTCACAGACACATGAGCCAAATAGACCCACTTCCTAATCCTCCTGCCCCACACAGTTATTTTGAAGGAATTCAAAGTTTCATAGCATTTTTTCTATAACCTGTAAAGATTCTTATGAGAAATAGAAATTCTAAAATTTAATGTGATCATATTGACCAATCTTAGTCAAGGCTGGGGGTTCTTTGTGAGGATTTTTAAAACAAAACAAAAACTAAACAATAAATAAAAATCTTTCCTACCTGAAATTTACCAGTATTTTTATCTTGTCTTTAAAATATTTTAATTCTTACTTTTTTACATATATGCCTTAATCCATCTCTACCTGGTCTCTGTGTACGAAGACTGAATTTCAGTTTTTGTTTAATATGATTAACAAGTTATCTCTAGGACATTCAGTGAAAAATCCACCCATTTACTTCTGGTCTGCATTACCATGTCTGCCATATTTAAAGCTTCTGTATCTACATGGGTTTAATATCTAGGCTTTCTACTGTGTTCTATTTAATCCAGTTTCATAAATCCATTAGCTTTACAATGTGACAAAATACTCACCTTGCTCTCTTTCTGGAGGCCTGCCACTATTCTTAGTCTTTGCAATTCCCATATAATTCAAAATCAGTTCATCACATTACAAATAATTGTGATTTTGTTTGACATGTATAGTAAAGCCATTTTGAAGCACTGATATCTACATAATTCTGACCCTGTGAATCTATGAGCATGATACATTTCTGTGATTGCCTCTTTGAAGGACTTGGATGACTTTTGTTATGTTTATGCTTAGGTAATTACATTTTTATGCTATTGTAAACTTTAAAACTTGATTTTTGTTTGCTCTTAGTATGTAGACTAATATATCTATAGTTTTTCTAAATATTTATAGTAATCTACTGGTGTGTAATAAATTATCCCAAAATCTAGTGGCTTAAAGCAATAATAATCATTTATTACTTCTCATGCTTTCTGTAGGTCAGGAATTCAGATAGTGTACAGTGGTGTTGGATGCTCTGCTCTCTAATGTCCTTGAATGGACAACTGGGGCCTTAGAATCATCTGTAGTCTTGTTCATTATCCAGTAATTTCTGACTATTAGCACAGATCTTAGTTGAAACTGTCGGCTGACATACCCATGTGGCCTCTCCAGGTGTCCTGGGCTTGCTCCCAACATTGTGGCTGTGTTCCAAATGCAAGGGTCCTGAAAGAGAGCAAGCCACAGCATTCCACTGGATTCTATTAGTCTGGGCATCACAAATCTCCTCCCAGACTCAAGGAGAAGGAACACAGATGCTGCATCTCTCTGGGAGGAGTGCCAATCACACTCCAAACATCTTCCTATGAAATAGAATTGGTGGGGCCATGTTGGAACATACAACTTGCCACAATATTATATACACAGGGAAATTATCTGCAAATAATGATGGTTTTGTTTCTCCTTTTACAGTCCTTTCTTTTCTTTCTTTTTTCTTGCCATACTACTCCAGCAGATAATTTTGTTACCATGCCAGACAGAAGAGCTAAGAAGATGCTACATTTCTGCATTTCTTTCTCTCCATCTCAGAGAAAATGATTTTAAACATTCTATAATCAAAAATAACTTTTGTTGTATGTTTTTGTTGTGGTCCACATGATGGTGTGAAACCTGTGACATACTGTGACACCCAGCAGTAAAGGGTTTGCTGCCCACTGTAGGAAGGCAACAAGAAGACCACCTCCAGCTCTCAGCTTTAAAAGGCCCTAAGGCTCTACCTCTAAATATAGTCATATTGGGAGTTAAGGCTACAATATGTAATTTGGGGGAGCAGAAGGGACACAATTCAGTCCATAAGGGATGGCCATTGCTAAGCACCATTGATGCCCAAAAAATGATAATGAACAGCTGAAGGGAGTAACAGGCTATTAATTAGAAGATGGACATGAAAGCCAGGGGCCTCTTGCCTACAGAGAAGTAGAAAAAGAGAGGAAGCCAGGCAGATTTGCACCATGCAGATCTACTTTACCATCCACGCTCCAGCAACAGTTTCCCCATGGTGCCATCAGACCCTCTTTCTGAGGAGAAAGCTAAAAAAGGGACGTTAGTGGGACAAACCAAGCCCTCATCACCTTAGCAGAGCTCAGATGCAGTGGGGTTCATGGCGTGTCTCCTCTGTTCAGCAGGTTGTGGTAACTTACTTGGAGACAGGACCCAAACACCCATTCCTGGGTGTGAAAGCTACACTTGCCCATTCATCACTTCAAGTCAGTCAGCCAATTTCCCCGTGATTCTTCCAGCCCTGATTATGTAACTGTAGTCTGATCCCTTTGCAGACCTGTGGCAATTACCCCATAGGGTGGTGACTGCTCTCCCAATGCAGTCCCTTCAAATTTTGCTGTCCTGCACACTTCTCTTAGATTTATTTGCCAGTTGATCTTGGGATGTTTACCTAGACCTGTGGATTGCAGGGCAAAGAGTAAGTATGCACACACTTGTCAGCACTATTATGAATTCCCCCTCCACAGGTGTTGTTCCATTTTGGATTTATGCCAACAATATATGAGAATGCTTGTTTCCCACAACCTCACTAATAGAGAAGGTGGTCCAATTAAACAGGTTTGGGTTTCTTACAAATGTCCAGGCTGATATGGTTTGAGGAGTTGTGAGCTACGTCGAGGGACAGTACTGCAGCTTCCTGTGCCACCAATGAAACCTGAGCCTCCATGGATACTCTTGCTCCTTCTGAACTGTAGGAGGACCTCTTTACTTCACCTGACTTCCAAACAGAAGTCATCAATAAAGCTGATGTTTAATACTAACTCTGATCCTTCCCAGGTGGTCTGTTTCCTGCCCTCTAAGACCTTGGAGAAACTGAGGCAGTGCAATAATTCCATTCAAAGTGGTGATGGCAGAGGACAAAGTCAGGATTTTGCTTATTTGGAGAAGTAAAGTACACAAGGGCAAACTCTCTTTGCTAAAGGAGTAGGGGAAGCTTCAGGGAATAGATGAGAAGTGCCAAATTCCACTCAGAGCTAATGACCATCATTTTCCCCAGAGAACCCTGAACACTCATATATTGAATCAGAAAATACCAGCATTGGGGAAACTGGGGAGCACAGTTGGTCAACCATGTGACTCTTGGTTTCAACTCAGATCATGATCTCAGTGTTCCAGGATCAAGCCCCACATCGGGCTTAGCACAGGGCTCCTACCCCTTAGCCCCTCCCTGCTCACTCTCTTTTTATCTATCTAAAAAGATGATGATGAAGAAGACGAAGAACAAGAAGAACAAGAAAAAGAACAAGAACAAGAAGGAAGAAGAGGGGGAGAAGGAAAAGGAGAACAAGAACAAGAAGAAGAAAGAGAGAGAGAAAAAAAGGAAGGAAGGAAGGAAGGAAGGAAGGAAGGAAGGAAGGAAGGAAGGAAGGAAGGAAGGAAATACCAAAGAGGATGGGAACTTTGATCATTATCAACCTTCTGAGTTACAGAAATATTGTGGCCTCTATCAAAGATAAACAAAGCTGGACAATAAAGTGACAAGAACAGATTTTAATCAGATTACAATTGTAACAGGGAAAAGAATCCAGTGTGGTCTAAACCTAGTTTGCATTTATACAGAGATGACTGGGCTTTTTAATGGAGATCTGGGGGAATAGGGAGGGAGCAGGGTCTTAGTAGAGTCAGGGAAGTGAACAATTAAAGAAAGTGAGAAGGGGCTTGGTCAACGTAACACCCCCCTGGGATTGCTCCTACCCTCCCACAGAAGCCAAGAGACAGGGACCTTGTCTTTAGGAGTTGAGTGAACAAATAGTAAATCCTTTTGGCAGCTTTGAGTTTTCTTGAGAAGTTGTTTTAAAGGGGACCACATTCATCCTGGAATGTGACCTTGAGCTGTTAGAAACTGTTAATGTTTGTGCAAGTTTATAGGCCAGTGTTGAAGTCTAGTCAAGAAGAGAGCTCAGAGGATCCTGGCTGGGGTTTGTTTGGTCAAGGATAATCTTTGTCATCTCTAAAGATCAAACACCTGGCCCAAGATCACCTAAGAAAATAAGGAAAGATACTGGACCAGGACACTCATTTCTCAACTACCACTGGCCAGTCACATTTTATTGACAGAAAGTGTCTACTTAAAAAGAATATTTACCCACCCATATGAAGAGCCCTCAAATCTAGAAAGCCAGCTACTTAAGCCATTCATGTTAAAATAAAATAATAATATGAATCCTCCTTTTGCTCACTCCAATGAAAGTGACATATGGAGAAGCCTATTTCTCAGCACACGATCCATAATTCAAACAGAAGTGCTGCCTACTTCCTCATTAGCTAAATTGTGCTCATTGCAGAAAGGAGCTTTTGGTAGCAATATCGATCAGCAGGAAGTAAGATGGAAAAAATTAACACAACTTGAAGACTCCAGTCTCTGGGGTGTAGCTTGCATCTGGGAATGACTTATTAGGACAGGAACAAGGAAACACTGTCCATACATTACTTTTCCATTTTAATATTCAATCTTCCCTCATTACTCTGAGCCCACCAACATGGAGTTTGTGATGTTTCAGAATTCTGATTCGAACTTTCTATGCAAAGCATTTAACTTAGGATCTTAATATCTCTGACACTTGGAAATCTTTCCCTCCATTTCTTTAACTGTTTTTATATGTATATAATTCCCACAGCATACATACTGGGTGAAATGTATGTATCTAATTTATTTTTCTTAAAGGTTTTATTTATTTATTCAAGAAAGAGAAAGAGCAGGTACAGGGCAGGGAGACTGGACAGAGGGAGAGAGAGAAGCCGATTCCCCACTGAGCAGGGAGCCAGACACAGGGTTGGATCCCAGGACCCTGAGATGATGATCTGAGCTGGAGTCAGATGGTTAACCCACTAGGTCACCCAGGCACCCCATGGTTTTTTTTAATCCTCACATTTCAATTGTTTTGGTAATTTCCCCCTTCAATTTAAAATTAATACCATTTTATATGATAAGGATGTTTCCCTTTGTATTATGTGCTCTTTTACCTCAAAAAGCATCTTTCTACTTAGGCAACAGAGATATTTTTAAATAAATGGTCAAGGTAAAAAAATGCAATAAAATAAGAGTGTTAGTCATAGCACACTCCCCAGAGAAATTCACAGAAAAAATACTACATACAATGTTTTTTATTGAAGATCCACATTATCTTTCCTTTTGTGTATTCTGATAATTGAACAATTAACACTCTGCAAGTAAATTAAAATAAAATTACACTCTCCTAAATCCATTACCCAAGTTATTTTTAATAATTTCCTGTTTACTTGCAGTTTCCTATTGTTTTTATTTCACTGTTTTTTTTTTTTTTAAATCAGTTCACTCCTTCAGAGGAAACTTAAATGGGTTGACTAAAGATGCCAACTGTTTCTAAAGAATATGAATTGACCCAAATAATTGAGGGAGAATTTGAACTTAATGGCAGAAGGGATCTATCGCAAGGCAGGAACAATAGTGGGAGGTAAATAGCGTATCATTATTCACTTCCTCTATTCACACTTC
>RCUC01105403.1:0-10104 GCA_003697995.1 Taxidea taxus jeffersonii
AAGAAAGAAAGAAAGAAAGAAAGAAAGAAAGAAAGAAAGAAAGAAAGAAAGAAAGAAAAAAACAGCAAGTAGGAAGGTAAGGAGACATGGAAAACCACTGACATTTTGAGAAAAGGCCAGATTTGGCTGTAGCAGAGACAGTGTTCTGAAAATGAGTACAAAGAGGGCTGAAGGTGAAAATGTATATGAGGCCCAGAGAGCAAAACTCCTTATATGGGATACTACTGCATTTCCATTCATGCTCCAGGTGATGATAAGATATTGAAGACTTTAAAGTCTTAGTTGGCCTGAGGTCTGGAAGCAGTTTGAAGATGTAATGAAGGAGTTTCCTGGCACAGGGAAAACCATGTAAGTAGCTTAGGCAAGAGATTCAGGCCTGTGGGTTTGGAGATGGGAGTGCAAATGCTCATGTGACCAGGCACGGAGCAGACTGCAGAACTGAGGAAGGCAAAATGCACCATCTGAAGACTGATGAGGTGTGTTGAGAGAGATACAGAGAAGAGTTAAGTGTCATTGAGAAGATTTTGGCCTGGAGCCTTCTGTAAACTTCAGTGCCATTAACCAAGATGTGAATTCAAGAGAAGGAAATGGAAGGGTCAGGGCAACGTAAGAACTTAGCTTAGTTTTGAACATAATAGAATACGAGTTTCTAGGTGGTTATTGGAGTAGAGATTGGGACTCAAGAGAGAAGACAGGGCAGGGAAGGAAAAGGGAAGAGAAAATTGTTTTTATTCTAGATGCTAAGAACTATGCTAGGTGCTTCAGACTATTATAAGGCACCCATCAGAAAGGGATCTCAACAATTTAGTAGACACATCACCATTCAGAGCCTGAAAGTTCCCTTTGCCAGAGATTCTTCTTGTTTTGCAAAACTCACTCCAGTTATGTAGAAGTAATTGGAGAAAAAATGAAAGTCACTATAAATATGAATATAGATGCCATAACCTGAGATGTTAAGTGGTCTGTTTAATCATATAATTTGGGTATCTTCAGTGCTGAACTGTGGCCTTGAAAGGTTAGAGGCAAGTTTTCCATATGTGCAATTTTATAGCATGAACCATTGGTAGTTCCCACAGGGTATTTTGTAAGATTGACAAACCCAGACTTAGGCAAATTCACTACTGACAGCTTGTGGGTAGGATGGTGGTGGAGGTGCCCCTGAAAGAACCTGGAAAAATAAGTGAGACTCAATCATATCTTTCAATAATGCCTGATAGGATCACACACAAAGAAAAAATCCAGAGGAACTTGGTGAGTTCAGTGAAAGAGACAGAGACTCAAGCAGTGTTTATAGGAACCTTCTGGGAAATACCTAATGCAGTAGTAGTTGGTGGAAGACAAAGGTAGGATGGAGACCAGGGAAGAGCATAAAGGAGATGATGTCTGTGCCAAATCTATGATGGTGAGCAGTAGTTGTCCAAGTGAAACGGCATGGGAAAGGCATTGCAAAGAGAAAAAATGGCCGTGTGGGGGAAAGGTCCTACAGTAAGACATTCTAATGAAAGTCATAAGCTCCTCACTTCAGCATCTTGGAGTCTATAGTGCTAGATGGAGGAGGTGGGAAAGAGCTGAGCAGGAGCAGTAGGGAGTCTGGAGTGGTGGGCAGATAAGGAACATTAGCTATCCCTGACAATGGTGATAGAAAGCCGTCTGGTTAAATATGAATTTAACCAGAGGAGCAGCACACCATCACAGAAGTTGTGTGGAGGACTGACCAGAACAACCTGAAGGAGGCAAACTCACCTCTTATACTACGTCAGGTAAGAAATGCTGAAGGCTGAAATCAGGTCAGGGGTAGGAGGATGGGAGAAGAAGGCAGAGCCAAAATACATATCCAGGTGATAGAACTGATAGTCAACTGAGATTTGGGTGCTTTTGACCAAGTGGGGAATAAAAAATAAGGGAATATAAGAGGTAGCGAAAAGGAATGAATGTAGCTCTAGACATATTAATTTGAGGTCTCTATGGGCATCAGGAGAGAAGTCCAGGCTAGAGACAGAGAATTAATGGATGATGACAAGGGGGATGGTGGTGGCAAACCTTTGCTGAGCATCTCCATCCTAGGCACTGTACTGACTTTCCTGTTCCGGGTTAATTCTTGTTCTGCTTAATTCTTCAGAGCTCTCATCACTGTTGCATATCCAATGGCCCATTTGCTCATTTGTTCAGTGTCTGTCTCACACTAGATTAGAAGTGCCACAAGGACAAGGATTTTTATATGTTTTGCTTATCATTATATATCCAGTGCATAACACATAGTAGCTACTCAAAACATCTTGCTAAATGAATGAGAGAATCTTCATGATAACAGTAGTACTTGGGGGTAATTATTATTTTTTCTATTTTATGTGTGTAAAAACAGGCTTGAGGGATTATGTATATTGTCCCAGTTCACTTGTCCAGTTAGTAGACATTCTAGGATCTACACCCGAGTCTCCATGGTTCCAAAAGTTAGGCACCTAACCACACTCTATATCACCATTAGCATAAATGACCACTGAAACCACAGGAAGCTATCCATCCCTTTCCCCAGGAAGAAGGGTAGAGTGAAGAAAAAGAGAGAAGAGCAAAGAGGAAATCCTCAGTGACACCAACTATTGTGGAAAGAAAGATAATCTCCAAAGAAGACTGAAAGTAATACCAGAAAAGAAGAGGAAACCAGGGAAGGAACTGTGTTCTGGAAATCGAAGGAGAACCTACCCAAATAAGGTAGTGGTCAAGCAGTGTCAAACTCAACTAATGGTCAGGCAGGGAGTGCTCTAGAAAATGCCTATAAATTGGACATCTCCATGGCTGGACTATGGTTGTGAGGAGTGAGAGGCAAGTTTTCTTGATAGTAGTGAAGACCATGATGAAAACCTTGTCAATGGGATGATGGTAGCAGAAACTAGCCCATGGATAAGGACTGAAGGGAATGTGGTGGAGAACTTGGGGGGAGAAAACAATTGCCATTAGTTTACTGTGAAGGGAAAGAGGAAAACAGGACAGTGACTAGTAAGAAAGAGGTGAGGAAAGATTTCTTTGTTAAGGTGGGAGAGAATCCAGCTGTTTGGCTTGAACTTGACACAATTAAAATGTTTGTGTATGTGTGAGTACAGTGTGTATGTGAGGGTGTGTAAGTGGAGGGCAGTAGGCACGTGTATGTATGTGTGTGTGAGGTGGTACATATGTGGGGGTGTACATGGAGATGTGTGTACGTGGAAAGGTACATGGATGTGTGGAGTGTGTGTGTGTGTGTGTGTGTGTGTGTGTGTGTGTGTGTTGAATGAATGAATGGATCAATAACATCCAATAATGCCCATTAACCTGCTTGGGAAGATGGTGCCTTCCAAAACCTCACCTTATGGTGAACTGGCAAAGGCAATTTCTCAGATGGAGGTCCCCATCAATCCCCTTTTCACAGAGACTGTGCATCTTCTCCTATGCCATTGCTTATAGGGAGTTTATAAGGAGAAAGCTGTTTGTCCTCTTAAAGAGAGGGGGAACATTGTGCCTTGCTTATCTGCAAGTTTTTGTGCGAGTGGCTTGGGCCAGGAGGAGACCTGAGAGGAACAAACAGAGCAAGCCTTCTACTCTTGGTGAGACTGTCTCCTCTTAGAGCACCAGGTTTCCGCACCCTGGCAGAAAAGAGAAAACAGAGGTTGTCCTCCACTCCATTCCAGCCTGCCTGTGGGCAGGACTGGCCACATAATGTGTGGGTCCCATTGCAAAATTAAGTGGGAGGTGTCCCTGCTCAACAATGATTATGAATCCAACACTAAGAGCAGAGCACTGACCAAGGATGGGTCTTTCCAAGTTCAGCGCCATGTATTAGTTCCCAGTGGTGAGCTCACCGAGAGCCCTGCTGCTAGCCAGGCTGAGGTTTGAGTAGAAGTTTTCATTCTCATCTTACATAATATCTCTGCAAACCTGCCCATTATTGATTTTCTTCTATTAAATACCAGATGATTTCCTGAGACATATTACACAGCACGCCCTCTCTATAGGTCCTCTTCTCTTTCTTTTGATGGTTCCTCTTCCCACCTTTCTTGCAACACTATCTGGCAGGATCATGAATTCATTTATTTTCAATCCTGGGACCCAAGGCAGGAAACATTCCTGGCTTACATATTTGGTGAGTTCCTGAAAATGTGAGCCTATGGCTATTATTTATAGGTGATACTATATCCTCCCGTGGGTACTCATTAAATTTGCAAAGACTTTCCCACAGGTGGCTACAGAGCATCCTAGATACTTTAAAGACTACGGGTCCACAATTGCTTATGCACAGTTTTGGAATTCCAGGGGTGGGTGAAGGGACAACTCTGAGAACTGGTTATTTTTGGTCAATTATTTGAACCAGTGTGAGAATATTTAATAGTGATTATCCCACTTAATGTGAATATTTATATGTTTCACTATAGAAAATTTAATGGGTTTGAGTGCTTCCTCTGGCCCTCAATGGGGTTGCTACACAAAATACACCATGTACTCATGTTACCTTTCTGAAATACAATAAATTCTGAAGTCTAGCCTGCATAGGTTGTGGTTCAAGGACCGTGATCTTATATTAATATACACTTTGGGAAGCAGTTTGCACTTGTCAATGTATAATCTATTATCACTTCATTCACACACATTCTCTCTGGGAATGTAATTAAATGGGTATATAAGCCATCCTTTATTTAATATTCAAATAAAGGCCAAAAAACATGGTTATATGCTTCCTATGCATTTTGATTTCTTTGGGAGCATTTGCTGACTGTGGAGTTTTAATATTCAGGCCTTAAATATTTAGCAGTGAATTTTTCATGGACTTATTAGAGTTTCATGGACTTAGGACTCTTGTATGGAACTACTATAATAAAGGAGTTCCTGTTTTAAAAAATATGACATTACTGTAATCAGTAAACATTTATAACCTCATTGGAAACAAGCAAAGGAAGGAAGTACAATCCTCAAACACAATCTACAGGTAGAATTATTCTGGGACCCATGATAATAGTTTATTTTCTCTGGAAAGTTATGTGTAATGTGCCTGATGAGCGTTCATAGTTTTGTAGCTAATGAGTGAATACTAAGTGTGGTTATATATAGGGCAGAAACATAAATACTATATAAGCCAGAGTTGAGCTGTTATCCTATTTCCCAGATAAACAAACCAAGGCATGGGAATAAAGGAAACGTCCTTCTCCCACTTTTAGGCTTACTGCTGATCCAGAGTGTAACTCATTAATTCCCGTGTCCCGCTCCCTCCTCCTCTCTCTTCCTCTGCTCCTCTTCTGTTTCTTTCTTCTGCAGCTCAGTGCCATTAGTTGATTCTTTCCTTTACTTAGTGTTTCTATTATCTGCACTGGCACCAAGAATTTTTCTGTTTTCATGTCAAACATATACAATGTGTTTGGGATCAAGGATTATCTTCTTGGAGATGGAATTAAAGGCTGTGGAAAGTATGTGAGGCCAAGGATGGGTTTTACTGACCCATCTAAGAAGCCCATTACTTGGCAGAGTCACTGAGGTTTCATAGGACTTACTCTAGTGGCCATAATTACAAACAGTACTAAAAATGAGTATGATTTGGTAATTATTTGGGGGTAAATCTCAATTTATAGGCAGTGACTGTTCACAAAGTCTCAGGGAGACTGGCATCGGGCAGGTTGGAGAAGGATGCGAATTTTGACTAAGCATCACAGACGACTTCACAATATAATGTGATGATCTTTATAATTTTGTAAGGTGAGTTACAGTTGAATACAGTCTTCCAGGAGCCATGTACAGGAGATGTTTATAGTATACCTATCAAGAAATGAAGTCAGTGGTAGAGCCAGAATTAAAACTTAGGGCATCTGAGGATCCCGTATCTGCTCTCACCCATTAGCCAGAAAGGGGATGAATTGAGTCACCGGTGTGAACTCTGGGGGAGGGGGACCGAAAATAATTTCTCCTGACTGTGCTACATCTTATCTTGCCACATTGTGGGTGACAGAGCCTGTCCTCATTATCTTATGCCCAACCATGAGCCCTTGTGTAGGAGAAGTGAGAAAAGTGAAGTCTGTGGTGTGATTTTGATTGTCATGTGGGAAGGCGATGGAAGCAACTCCCTCCTCGTGGACTGGGGATCTGAGTGAGCAGGCCGTTCAGGATGGATCCTGGGCACAGCACTCTTTTCTCGGCCTGACAGCTGAGAGCGCACCTCCTACTTCCTTGGCCACGAGCACACATTTTTAATAAGACATCAGTCGAGCAGCAGAATATTGGATATGACTTTTAATTACATTCTGCTTCCCATAAGCTCTACCTCCTCACTGCTAAAGAAAATATCACTGCCTTTGGGGTCACAGAGCTTTCTGTGATAGGCAATTTTCAAATTTTACCTCAAAATTCTCGTGATGATATGACCCACTTCACCAGCTCACCGTGCAAAATCAGGTCTCATTTCTCCTCGAGTACAGATTGTTATTGACTGCAAGCCTTTGTCATGCCTCCAGAGGCTCTAACAAATGTCTCCTGACTGGAAAGGAATCAATGAATAACCCTTTATAGAGAGGAGGAAATGGGGATGTTTGGCAATTTCCTCTGAGGAGACTTTTTCTGTGACTGCTACTTCCTGGTCTTGCTACCAAAATGGGCTGCCAAGCATCCCAGGGCTAGGCCTTATCTGCTCAAGAAGCCCGAGGACACAGGAGAGCACCCCGGCTTCCCCTCTGGATCTACGCTATGCAGGAAACGGCTTTGGCTCTTGGGAAGATTCTCATCTATGGTTGCTTCACACTGAACCAGACACAAATTCCAAGATGTATCCTATCACTTTACATTCATGCACAGACGCTTCCCCAGGACACACAGGCCATGATACCCGGACATCGGTTCCAGAGGGGTCACAGAACATGCTCTGTCAGAAGAGCTCTCCTCTAGACGCCTCAGTGGCTCAGTCGGTTAAACATCTGCCTTTGGCTCAGGTCATGATCCCGGGGTCCTGGGATTGAGTCCTGCATCGGGCTCCCTGCTCAGTAGGGAGCCTGCTTCTCCCTCTTCCTACTTCTCCCCCTGCTTGTGTACTTTTCTCTCTGATAAATAAATAAATAAAATCTTAAAAAAAAAAAAAAGGAAGAGGAGGAATAAGTGCTCTCTTCGTCCTCTTCATTAACATTGGCCCTGATTTCGAGCTTCCATCCAGTTTCCCTGGAAGCCCCCTCTCTAACCTGCTGGCTTCATTCTGGGCACTCCCAGGCCATCAAACATCCTCTAATAAATGAGAACCTCAAATCTTTAATTCTTTTCCTTCTTGGTGGTTATCTTGCCCTTTATATGACTCTACTGATACAGATAGACAGCAAGGAAAGGGACCATGCCAAAATTTATTCACCTAAGGAAGCTATGCCTCCCACCTGCCTTGCCAACCACAAAACCAATATGCACTTGTCTCAAAAGACATACTTTAGATGGCTGCCTAACTACTTTTTCTCTGTTAAAACAAAAACAAAAACAAAAAACATGGGAGAGGGGTCTGCTATGTTGCTAAAACTAGAAAGGACTGGTGCTTTTTTTTTTTTTTTAAGATTTTATTTATTTATTTGACAGAGATCACAAGTCGGCAGAGAGGCAGGCAGAGAGAGAGGGAGGGAAGCAGGCTCCTGGCTGAGCAGAGAGCCGGACGTGGGGCTCGATCCCAGGACCCTGGGATCATGACCTAAGCAGAAGGCAGAGGCTTTAACCCACTGAGCCACCCAGGCACCCCAAGGACTGGTGCTTTTTAATGTCAGTTTTCAAAAAAAAACCCTAAATAAATAAAACAAATTAAAAAGATTCACTCCACCAAACAGTACTGCTGTGGGCTCTGTAGTCAACTTAATAGAAGTCCCATTGCTGTGGGAGAAGGTAGAGATTTCTGATAAAAGTGATGTTGCAGATGAGAGAGTAACCGCCAGCGTACATGTTCTGACTACGTCAGGGGCCCAGGAAAAGTCCATGGAATCTAACAGAGCCAGGAAACCTGAGTGTTGGATGAGGAACATTCCATCTCTGTCCTACAGAGCCCAAAGGATGCCTAACTGCTGGGCAATGAGTAGGTGGGCGTGCAAGTAACTTGTCAAGACCTAAGCCGACTGGAGCTCAGAACATTCCATATGTCCTTTCTGTTGATGAACTTATCCTGGACAGTTTGCACCCCATTCCAATTCAGGTAGGATGGAAACACATCTAACATGATGCTAGATTCTAAGAAAAGCACATAAGAATGTATATATGTGTATATATATATATATATGTATATATACATGTATATGTATATATACATATATATAATCTTGAAAAGTCCCACAGTCTACCCATAGGTTCGTGATGTATTGATTTGTGAGTATAACCCCAGAAGAGCTTCAGATGCACATCTATTTCCCCTGTTCTTGGGCATCTGCATTGAACAGAGTGCCAGGGGGAATCACCCACCACACTGTATGTTCTCTCCTTTCTTCAACTGCATGTAACTCAAATCACATGAGTTAAATGTGCACATGATGTGACTACAGTCCAAGTGAGAAGAGTGAACTTCTACGTGTGAGGTCTTAAAAAAGTAAGAACACACAGGGAAAAGAAATACTGGCTGGGAAGTGCAAAGGAAAAGCATCCTTCTAAAAACACACTTTGACATTGAAGCAGGGAATTTTTTTCTGGTGTTCTCGAAAAACTGCTAGGCTAAGAGGAAGCCACTGGAGCTAAAGAGGAGATTGACCTGATTCTTGCAACACTTTCTGAAGTGTTTCTAAATCTGGCTCCCAGGGAGGGCACCACACCACTTCTCCTACTCTTCTGGTCACTCCTTCTCAGTTTTTTTTGCTTCTTCCTCCTCATCATCCCAACCTCGAAATATCGGGAACCCACAGGCCTTAGTCTTTGGATTTCTTCTTTCCTAAATATAACCCCACTCAGTGACCTCTTCTACGCCTATGCTTTATGCCATATATACCCTGATGGTTCTGCCTTTAAATGTACAGCCAAAAGCTCCTTTAGGAGCTCCAGACTCACATATCCAATTACCTACGTAGCACTTCCATTTGATGTAATAGGCATCTCGAGCAAGCGTGTCTAAAACTGGATTCTTGATTCCCTATCTCCGTCACCTTGCTCTTCCTCCAGCACATTTTATCTCTGTCAGTATCACATCCATTCCCCCAGCTGCTCAGGTCAAAAATACGAAGTCATTCTTGACTCTATTTCTCTCCCATACCACATCAAATCCATCAGCGTATCCTGTTCTCTGGATATTCAAATACATGCACAGTCTGGGACCTTCTCATCATCTCTGGACACCACCCTGCTCCAGCCTGGGGGCATCACCTGCTTAGACCATTGCCACCATTCCCCAACTGGTCTTCCTTTTTCTACTCTTGCCTCCCACAGACCATTCTTCTCATAATGGTCAGAGATGCCTTTTAAAGAGAGGAATCAGATCATGTATCTCCTTTGTCCCAAAGTTTCTGATAGTTTCCCATTGTGGTGAGAATAGTACCTCCAGCCCTTTGATGGCTATCAGAACCCTCCAAAATCCCATCACTGCTCAACTCCTCAACAAATCTTATCTCTTTGGACGGTTCTTTGACTTATCTTAAGTCACTTTCACCTTTAATATTTCCTAGAACATACCTCATTCTTCATCTCACTAGAACATTTCTTATATATTTATTTTTTTATTATTTGTTTGCTAGTACCTTCAGCCTGGAGCTGCCTTTTGCAGTTCTAGCATAGCTGGTTCAGAAAGCTCTCCATAGGGCAGAAGGGAGAGTATAATTAAGAAGTAATCAGGTCCTTCTTCACCCTTTAGATTCTTGGTGCCATGGATCGAACCTATGCTGGGAAAAAGAGACAAGTTATTTAAATCAACAGCATGGTTGAATCATCCCTCTAGATACATTTTTTTTTTAAAGATTTTATTTATTTATTTGTCAGAGAGAGAGCGAGAGCAAGCACAGGCAGACAGAGAGGCAGGCAGAGGCAGAGGGAGAAGCAGGCTCCCTGCCGAGCAAGGAGCCCAATGTGGGACTCGATCCCAGGACGCTGGGATCATGACCTGAGCCGAAGGCAGCCGCTCAGTTGGTTAAGCGGCTGCCTTCGGCTCAGGTCATGATCCCA
>RCUC01105406.1:0-10009 GCA_003697995.1 Taxidea taxus jeffersonii
TTTTTTAAATGTATGTATTTACTATGCATATTTATATACCCTGTATACTAGCATGTATATGAAGTTTGTAGAGCAGAGCTGATATTATAAATGGCTGAAGAGTTGATTACTACTCAGCGTGATTTGCGAACAGTGACTTTTAAATATCTCTCTTCCTGACTTGTCATTGTCTTCAATTTCAATTATTATAGCATTGAACTTTCTTTTATTATATTTCCCATGCTGGAGTTGGCTGACTCTTAGGTGTTTATTTAAATCTTGGGGATTTTCAAGTTTTCCCTTCAAGTGATTTTATATTTGTGTTTTAATTTTGATGATAATCTTAAAAATTATATAAACATACTCCAGATCACCTGACTGAAGCAGGAAAAAAATCACTAGAACAAATTTGTGATGAAGTTGTATATCATTGTATCCTGAAGAATAAATTTTTGATAAAGAATGTGATATTACCAGTAGGTACAAAATTTGACTTAAATCAGACAGTGTAATATCCATTAATCCAATCAATCATTTACTCATTTATTCGATACTATTCATTAAATGCTCAGGAGAAATAAAAGCAAATGTTTGTTTTCTCTTGTTGCCAAGTAGGCAGACATTAAACAAATGATTATTACATATTTAATTACATCTGTCTTAGCATATTTATAGGAATTTAAGCTTATTGAAATTCACTAACAGATATTAATACTTTAGAAGACCATTACTGGATAAATTGTTCACTACAGAATTGTAAAGAGAATCTAAATTAATTCATTTAATTTAATTTCCTTCTAGGGTACTAATACTGTGTCTTAAAATGATAAAACAATTTGCTCACTTAGTTTCGCTCAGCTGAGTATAAGCTTTGTACTAAACTTTTGCAATTGTACAAACTGTTGAGCTAGTTATCTGTTTAGGTGTGTGTGATGCTTCATAACTGTATTTAGTAATTAGTATAATGCATAACCATAGATGAAACTAATGATAGTAATGTTTTATTTTTCCAAGTAATTGTGAGTGCTGAGGAAAATTATTTATTTTTCATATTTTCTACTTGAATTTAATCTTACCTGCCTTTTTAAAAATTTTCTGCTAGGTTTGCTCTTTTTAAGTTTTTACTTAAATTCCAGTTAGTTAACATACAGTGTGATATTAGTTTCAGGTATGCTATATAGTGATTCAATGCTTCATACAACACCTGGTGCTTATCCCAACAAATGTACTCCTTAAGCTCTATCAGCTATTTAACTTCCCCTCTGGTAACCATTTATTTGTTCTCTATAGTTACAAGTCTGTTTCTTTGCTTTCCTCTCTCTCTTTTTTTTCTGTTTGCTCATTTGTTTGGTTTCTTAAAGTTCACATGTGGGTGAAATCATATGCTATTTGTCGTTTTCTGTCTGATTTATTTTGCTTAGTGCAATACTCTTTCCCTCCATGCATGTTGTTGAAAATGGCAATATTTCTTTTTTTTATGACTGAATAATATTCCACTGCATATATATATACACCACCTTCTTTATCCATTCATCAATTGATGGACCGTCAGGTGGTTTCTGTATTTTAGCTATTGTAAATAATGTTGCTATAAACATTGGGGTGCATGTATCCCTTTGAGTTAGTATTTTTATATTCTTCGGGTAAGTACCTACTAGTTCATTTGCTGATCATAAGGTATCTATTTTTAACTTTTTGAGGAACCTCCATATTGTTTTGCAGATTTGCATTCCCAACAATAGTGCAAGAGCATTGGTTCCCCTTTCTCCACATCCTTGTCAAAGAGGTGAAAACTTAAAACACTGATGGAAGATGAAAATAATCAATTTAGAAGATGATGTATTAGCTGTAAAATTGATGAGCACATGGTACTGAATAAATTACTAAAAAGAGATAATAATTAATCATAGTAGAGGTATAAATAGAAAAATATTAATTTTTAAGACAAAATTTATTTTGCCTCATATACTATAAATACCTAAGGAAAATGAATAAATAGAAGAGTTGGAGAAACATAAATAGAAAATGTTTTCCATTTATAAGCATGTAGGTCAATAGGCTAAAAGGATTGATTCAATAAATTTATCATTTTTTAATATATTTTTTATTTTTTTATAAACATATAATGTATTATTAGCCCCAGGGGTACAGGTCTGTGAATCGCCAGGTTTACACACTTCACAGCACTCACCATAGCACATACCCTCCCCAATGTCCATAACCCCACCACCCTCTCCCTACCCCCTCCCCTGAATCCCTCAGATTGTTTTGTGACATTAAGAGTCTCTTATGGTTTGTCTCCCTCTCAATCCCATCTTGTTTCATCTTGTTCAGTATTTCCACTTATTGATCTGACCAGAAAAAAATAAGAGATGCCTATACCTAAAGAATTCCAGTTATATCAATAAAATAGTAAAACATTTAGTAAAACATAAAGAATAGTAAATAGTAAAATAGCAATAGTAAAACATATAAGATAAATTATATGTTCATAGCAGGATGTCTTAATCTGCTTGGGCTACCATAACAAGCTACCATAGATTCGGCATTTTGTTAAGACAAATAGAGAAATTTATTTCTCACAGTTCTGGAGACTAGAAGTTTAAGATCAAGGTGCAACCAGGGTTGGCTTCTGGTGAGACTCTCTCCTTAGCTTGCATGATGCTTTCTCACTGTGTCCTCACATTGCCTTTCCCCTGTGGAAAGAGAATGGTATCTGGTGTTTCTTCCTCATAAGAACATGTAGTCCTACTAAATTAGGTCCCCACTCTTAGGACCTCAAGTTAAACTTAATTATTTCCTTAAAGGCCCCATCTCAAAATACAGCCACACTGGGGTTTAGACCTTCAACATACTGGGGCAGGTGGGCAGGGTGGCAGGGGGGTGGGGGGGATGGGACATAGTTTAGTCCATAAAGAGAATGGCTAAATAACTACCTATATAATCACAAAATGAACTATTATGCAGCTATCAACAAGGACTTAATGAGAAGATTTAATGACTTAATAAACATTAACTGTTATGATTAATGAAAAAATTAGTTTAAAAAAGATAAACATAATAATCTCAAATTGTGGGGCACCTGGGTGGCTCAGTGGGTTAAAGCCTCTGCCTTCAGCTCAGGTCATGATCCCAGGGCCCTGGGATTGAGCCTCGCATTGGGCTCTCTGCTCAGCAGGGAGCCTGCTTCCCCCTCTCTCTCTCTGCCTGCCTCTCTGCCTACTTGTGATCTCTCTGTTTGTCAAATGAATAAATTAAATCTTAAAAAATAATAATCTCAAATTGTTTAAAGTAGCTCATATTTTTAAAAACTTAATATGAAGCATATTTAGGAAAGCTCTATTAAATTGGTTCTTAATCAATTGGAAAGGATTTTGCTTACTTTTATTTCATGTCATCTTTAATGTATGTGCAATTAGCTGCTAAATAGTAAAGTGCTATTTGAATTATTTTGTCTGTCTAAAATACATGAACAAAACTATTTCCAACATTTAAAAATAAACAGTGAAAAAGGTTTAAGTTGGCATCCTATACAATACAATACAAGCAAAAGAAATTTACACAGCTAAGCCTCTCAGAGCTTCCTGTATTGGTTTGACATAAAATCAAGAACTATGAGCTTAACACATCAACATATTCAAAAATATTTACACAGGAAAACTGACACTATAATAAATCATATTCTCCCTCACAGATTTTTATCAAAGCATTTACTCCATGAGCAATGTCTAGATCAAAAAAGGGAAATGCACCTATACCTCCTTCGCTTAGAAAAAAATATGAAGTTAGTAATTGTCTCCCAAAGATTAATAGACAGCAACTGAGATAATATGAGAGAGGGAATTCATCTGTCCCTAAAGTTTTCTAGTTTATTTTATTTATTTTATTATCTTTGCAGCTTTGGGGGGCCTATCTTGGATAAAGAGAGTATAAATAAACTATTAAGTTTGGAATACTTCACTTATTAAATCAGAAGTCTGCCAAAGGTACCAAATGAAGTACTTCTGTTCTTATAGCCAGAATTCAGAGGCACAACATGAAGGCCAGGTAACTCCATGTTCCTAGCCCTTAGAGAGAAAAAGGTAGTGAGAATACAGAAGAGTTTAGAGTAAGAGTGGTACCATGAAGAAATCTGTTTACAAAGTGAAAAGAGGAGCAAGAAAAAGTTTCCTCCAGTATTTTGGATGAAATAAAGAACTATTCATTTGCAGAGCCAAAGCTAACTAAATTCTTAAAGACAGAAACATAACTCTATCGAAGTAACAATATGAAATATATGACAGATTCTTGCCTTCATTAACCAAATTAAATTTATAGATGTATTTTTAAACCAATGACTTAAATGTTAAAGTCACAAAGGAGCATACAGTTAACATTTTTAGTAATTTTATTACTACTGGCATTAGTCTAAATCATGTAATTAGCAGTATATGTTCAAATAAAACAAAATATGTCCTTTTTTATTATGTTGAGCACAAGCTGCCATAAATGGATGTTCACATACATACACAAAGCAATTTATGTTTTTCTGCCTAATTGAGACTTTTCTGAATTTAAGGAGAAAATGCTTTAATGATGGAAGAATGTTTTTGCCACTGTAGGCCTTGGGCTACAAAATGGTATTATATTTTTATTGCAGTGAACAGTATACCAGTTATAAAGAAATATTACACATATATTTATTTATTCACAAATAAAATACTTTATTGCATGCCTACACTATTTTAGGCAATGGGGATAAAATTATAAACTAAACAGACATGATCACTACCCTCAGAAGACATAGTATTAAATTGACCTGAGTAAAAATTAACTCTCTTACAATGTACCCAGAAATTCAAAATATTCTCAAATAAAATCTCAACAGAATTTCTACGGAATATGAAAATCTAATTGTATAGCTCATGTGGAAAAATATTAGCAAGTACAGTCAAGAAAATATTGTCCCATCTGCTGTTAAAATATATAGTTACTATAAATGAAACAGTATAAACTAGAACAGAAATTGACAAAGTTGTACAGGGAACAGAGTATAAATTCCATGAAAAAGCAAAAACACATATACAAAACTATATTCTAAATAAAGCTGTCAGACATTGACACAAATGGGGAGACAAAGATCATTTAATAAATTATATTGGACAATCTGCTATCCATTTGAAAATCATCTGAGACACCTGACCACCCTACATCCTATACATACACACACACACACACAAAATTGATTAAAAGGTTAATATTAGGGAGTGAGCACTGGGTGTTATTTGCAACTAATAAATTACTGAACACTACATTAAAAACTAATGATATACTGTATGTTGGCTAACTGAACATAATATAAATAAATAAAGTAATTATTACCAAATAACAGAAGTCAAATATTTTAATTTTATCAAGGTAGAAATAAACTTTCTAAGCAAAAGCAAAAACTTAAATGATTTTTATGAAAAGACTGATTTTTTTTCAGTGTTCCAAGATTCATTGTTTATGCACCACATCCAGTGCTCCATGCAATATGTGCCCTCCTTAATACCCACCACCAGGCTCACTTAACCCACCAAACCCTTCCCCTCCAAAACCTTCAGTTTCTTTCTCAGAGTCCATAGTCTCTCATGGTTCATCTCCACCTCCAATTTCCCCCAATTCACTTATCCTTTCCTTCTCCTAATGATCTCCATGTTATTCTTTCTGCTCCACAAGTAAATGAAACCCTATGATAACTGACTGTCTCTGCTTGACTTATTTTACTTAACATAATCTCCTCCTGTCTCTGCTTGACTTATTTTACTTAACATAATCTCCTCCAGTCCCATCCATGTTGATACAAAACTTGGGTATTCATCCTTTCTGATGGAGGCATAATATTCCATTGTATATATGGACCATATCTTCAAAACAAAGAGGCAACTCACAGAATGGGAGAAAACATTCGCAAATGACACTACAGACAAAGAGATGATATCCAAAATCTATAAAGAACACCTTAAACTCAACACTCAAAAAACAGATAATCACACCAAAAATGGGCAGAAGACAGGAACAGACACTTTCCCAAAGATATACAAATGGCTAACAGACACATGAAAAACTGTTCATCATTAGCCATCATGGAAATTTAAATCAAAATCACATTGAGATACCACCTTACACCAGTCAGAATGGCAAAAATTAACAAGACAGTAAACAAAAAGTGTTGGAGAGGATGTGGAGAAAAGGAGACCATCTTATGCTGTTGGTGGGAATGCAAGTTGGTGCAGCCACTTTGGAAAACACTGTGGAGATTCCTTAAGAAGTTAAAAATAGAGCTACCTTATGACTCTGCAATTGCACTACTGGGTATTTACCTCAAAGATACTAATGTAGTCAAAAGAAAGGTCATATGTACCCCAATGTTCACAGCAGCAATGGCCACAATCACCAAACATGGAAAGAGCCAAGATGCCCTTCAACAGATGAATGGATAAAGACTCATAGACTTAAAACCTCAAAAATTTTGAACTTATCTACTACAAAAGATATAAAACAGACAACTGACTGAAATTCCCACTAATCATGACATGTTGGAGCCTCACCTGAAACCTATTACAATTACAGAAAAAGTATTTGTTTCAAGTGGGGGAAAAACTACAAGGGTAATTAAAACTAAAATCAGAAAGAAGAAAATAATTGACAAGAAACACAAACTTTTGAAGCTTGAACCCATGTGGAACACCAAAAACAGATTTGGTTGACTTGAAAAAACACACACATAAGCACCTGAATTGGTGAAAGGAGAAAGCTAATATTGAGTCTCAGCAAATCAGAAAGAAACAAGAATCAGGAGTGGGGATAGAGGACATAATTTATCCTTTTTCAAAACTCAAAAGTAAAGAATTCAATATTCTATCATTAACTATGACATTAGTTGTAAGTTTTGGATATATAAGCTGGAGGAAACTCCTCTGTTTTTCTGACTTGCTGAGAGATTTTTACCACCCATGAACATTGAAATTATCAAATTCTTTTCCTGCATCTACTAGATCATCCTATCACTTTCCTCTTTTATTATTAATGTGGCAAATGAACTGATTTTCAAATTTATCCCAATCTCCTTCCTACAGTAAACCCCATTCAGTCATGATATATTTGTTTAGTATGTTATTGAATTTAAACTAATATATTGATTGGTACAGGAAATTCCATATTAAAGTAACAGGATTTTCTTGGAAGAAAATACCAAGTATATTTAAAATTTCTCTGAAACTGAAGGATATGATTTTTCAAAATAAAAATTCCACAGAATTCCTAACTCAAGGAATGAGAGACAGAGTCACACTAAAATTCATCACTGTGAAATTTAAGAACATGAAGATAAAGTAAATATCCAAAGAGATTTCAGAGAAGCGGTTAAAAGGCTCAAAAACAAATAAACAGGAATCAGAATGGCTTTTGACTTTTCAACAGTCAAATGGAAAAGTAAAAAACAATGGAGCAATGCTTTCAAAATATCAAAAGGTAATTACTGTTAACTAGGATTCTTTATCCAAACTTTTAATCAAATATGATACCAAAGAAATGGGATGATTTTGTGAAAGGAATAATCCGAGGCAACAGTTGTTTCCCTCTATCCCATCTTTTTGTTACAGTTTATATGATGAAGAACCTGGGCCATTTAACCTATAGCTTTTCCAGTCTGCTTTGTGTTAAGTGTGTATTCATGGTGTAGTTCAACATGTTTTCTGAATTTCCTGCAAATTGACATCTGGATTTAAATGTTTGACCAAATTCGGATTCAATCCCTTTAAGGAAAAGAAAGTGCTTCCACTGGGTTCTATCATCAGGAAGCATATACTATCTAGTTTGATTTTTTTTTTGATGTTGGCAGAGGTGGATGCTCAGGACTAGATCCACTAATTCAATTCAGTGAGGTTATAAAAAGGTGATTTTCTAATTCTATCATTTTTTTTCATGTAGTAGCTGTAATGATTTTTTAATGAAGCACTTCTCTTTTTCCTTGTGGCTACATAGTGGAATAGTTCTTATGGAAAATGCAAGATCAATGCTCAGTTCTTTCTCTTATTTAATGAGTTTTCAAAAAAATGAATTTTTTCTCTCTCATCTTAGAAAATATGACCAGTTGGCATGTTTTAAAATATCATTTTAAACTGAGGGATTAAAAAAAGCTTTATGAGTTTAAATCCAATCTAATTCTTATCTTTTTTTTTTTTTTTCATTTCAATTCACTCAATCTTCAGCTACTGGAAGACTTGTTAAGTTTACTCCTAAATATTTTTGGTATAGCCAGAGTATTTTTGATAGCTACCTTGACACCCAAAAGGTCAAGATTTTTTAGGTTCATCTGTTACATTACCTGCTCTAAAATCAGTCACCTATTCCAGAAGCCATAGCCCCTTATAATGGGAAGTGATATTTCAAGCTGGCAATTAGTGTGCAAGGCATGCTCATTGCTACTGGTTTGGTCATTGGACAGAACAGGATATAGATAAGTACAGACACTTAGATAGTGACAGATACAATACCTGATGAGTAAATAGTATTTCCAATTCAAATGCATCTTCCTTACCCTACACCTTCTTTCTTCCATACTGAGGCTTGTGACTGTTAAGAACACAGATAATGGGATTAGGATACTCATAATTACTTTTCTATTTTTCTCCATAGTAAAAATAGAAATGCTTCAGATATAATAACAGTACCATCACTATTATAAATAATTAAAGCAGTTGTAATTTTTTTTAAAAGATTTTATTTATTTATTTGTCAGAAAGAGCAGGAGCGAGCACAGGCAGACAGAGTGGCAGGCAGAGGGAGAAGCAGGCTCCCCACTGAGCAAGGAGCCCGATATGGGACTTGATCCCAGGATGCCGGGATCAGGACCTGAGCTGAAGGCAGCTGCTTAACCAACTGAGCCACCCAGGCGTCCCAGCAGTCGTAATTTTTTGCTATGCCACTCTTATTCCTTCCCAATTTTTATAATTACATTTATATTGTCAAATCATGTATCCACTACATATTACATATTATAATATCCTACTCTTCACATGTTCACTTGACCTTTCACATGTTCGTTTTACTAAGAAGCATAGATTTTATGGTCATCTCCAATCTTACATCCCTGTCTCAATTCATTTAGATACTCTGAAATTCACAATGTAGTAGATTCCTTAGAAATAACTCTTGGAGGGAGAAATCAAGATGGCAGGGGAGTAGAACACCTTAGTTTCATCTTGTCCCAAGAAGTCAGGTAGCTAGCTATCAAATCATTCTGAACACCTGTGAATTCAACAGGTTATCTAAGAAAGGAATAACTGCAACACTACAAATACAAAAGCAACCAACTTCTGCAAGGAAGGAGGTGTGGAGAAGTGAATCCAAGATGATATATAGGAAGATAAACCATGGGAGGGGGAGGGAACTTCTGTAAGCTGGCTACCAGAAAGTGATATAGCAGCACAGCACAAAATCAGAACTTTTAGAACTCTGCCCCAGTGAGGGATGTCCCAGCCTGAAATATGCTTGGGTAGTTAGGAGGTGAAGAATCCTAGGAAGGTTAGTGTAGTCTCATGATCCCTGGGATCACAGGAAGACCAAGGATGCCTCAGTACAGCAGAGTTCCCAGGAATGGGAGTGAGAAAGCCATCTGCAATGAGCCCAGGAGAGAGTTCTCAGCTCAAGAGTTGCTATAAACCGCAAACCATAGCATGGTCTGGTGACTGCTCTCCAAGCAAGGAACCAACAAGTGGCAGAACTGGTGAGACATCCCACTTCCTCCCTGGGGAGGAGTAGGGCAAGAGAGGACCACAGGAGTCTGCAAGGTTTGGAGACTTGAAAAAGTGTCGTGTGCCTGAGATACAAGTGCTCAGTCACTGGTTGGGTGAACATGGAGTGCATCAGGAGACCAGGGAGACAGCAGTTATTGACTGCTTTTCCCTAAGGTTCACTGAGGAGTAGTTCACTGAGGGTCCCAAGCTTTTGGTACTGGGGTTAGAGATTGAGGGGCCTCCATTTTCATCCTCTAATGCCGTGTGAA
>RCUC01105450.1:0-17299 GCA_003697995.1 Taxidea taxus jeffersonii
TATTATTAATTAACTCCTCAGATATTTATTAAATTTTCTTATTGCTCTATATTGTAGCTAGGAAAAACTTAGACTTCTCTTGCCTCTAGAATTCTTGTTTCACTGTGAACAAAATATTTAGGTACAACATATGGAAGTTTTCCAGTTTTGCTATATCTTTCAATTAAGTAACAGATATTTAGTGACTGCCTACACTTTGCTAGACACGTGGTGAGAATACAACAATAAATAAGACAGGTAATGTCTGAGGTACCTTACAGAGCATAAACACATAAACATGTGGCCCTCAATCTAGGATTAGATGGGTCAATGTATATGTTCATGGCTTTCTAGACCCAAAAAATAAATAAATAAAACAAAACAAAAAACAAGATTATATTTAAATCCTATTACTACTATGAAAGCAGAGCTCTGAAAAGTAAAGACCTTAAGGTTTTGCCATAAAACCTTAAAACAAAAAGTAAGGAAAAAGCAGGTAAAAATATCCACTGCGCGATACACTCAGTGCCTCAGGATGATATTTATCTCCACAGTAAATTTCAACTAAATCTCATTTTCTGTGATTTATACTCTTCCACCAAAACATCAAATAATATAACTTAGGAATTCATTGTTCAAACATACTTGTACATGGGTATAAATGTGTAAATACAAAGATGTTTATTAAAATAATATTTGTAATTTTTTAAATAAGAGAAATAACTTAATACCTAAAATGTGGGTTTAGTAAATAATTATTTGTATAATGGGATATTAGATAGCATTAAAAAGAATGTATCTAATTCACATATACACATAGAATAGTGCCTTGAAATTTTGGAGGTTTTTTGATTGATTGATTGATTGATTTTATTTAAGAGAGAGTGAGCAAGAGAGAGTGCACACAGTGGGAGAGGGAGAAGCAGACTACCTGCTGAGCAGAGAGTTATACACATGCTCACCCCAGGACTCCAAGATCATGACCTGAGCCAAAGGCACACATTTAACTGACTGAGACACCTGGACACCCCAGTGCCTTGACGTACTATTAAGTGAAAAAACACAAGAAGCAAATGATGTTCATAGTTACAATGCATTTATGTTTCTTTAAGTATATGCATATAAACATTTATACACAAATAAATAAAGTCTAGAAAGGCAGTATCTAAGCTGTGAACAGTGCAACAGTTTCAAATCTGTACACTTGGTGTACTATTTAAAACATTGGAGTGAACATGCATTGCTTTTCTAATAAATGATAATTTTTCATTAGGTAGGTCTCTCTATTTTTTGCCAGCCACCTAATTATGAAGAAATGGCTTGAGATCCTAGTAAAATGAACTTGGGAAAACACCAATTATAGAATAAAACCAAATAGGAAAGACAGAAAGAATATCTTTCTTGACACAAACTTGCACTTACAGGCCTGTGTCCTACATGTCACACAGATAATATTTGCAAAGCACCCATGCACACGAGCATGGCATTGCCAGTCTGAATGCACAGGTTGGCCTATCATCCCTATAAACAGAGAAACTGGTTCCCAACTTATAAGAAATAATCAGGTAGGGGTCCCTGGGTGGCTCAGTGGGTTAAGCCTCTGCCTTCAACTCAGGTCATGATCCCCAAGGCCCTGGGATCAAGCCCCACATCAGGCTCCCTACTCAGTAGGAAGCCTGCTTCTCCCTGTCTCACTCTCCCTGCTTGTGTTCCCTCTCTTGCTGTCTCTCTCTGTGTGTCAAATAAATAAATAAATAAATCTTTAAAAAAAAAAAAAAAGAACTAATCAGGTAGTGCCTTTAGCAGAAAATTGTTGTCATCTCCCACTATGAGACTGAGAATCATGATGGTACCACAAAATCTAGGCATTCACTGTAGCCTGAAGTTTGTTCAAGAACTTGACATCATTTTAGCTCTTGTAACTCCCTTGCCAATGACTATGAGGACTGAGGGGGTGAAGGGGATGGAAGTCTTTCAGTTTGGGGGAAATTATTAAAATGGTCTCCATAAAGAAACTGGTTGGAATCACCAGTTCAAAAACTAAATCTGTATGTGACCTCACCAACCAGGAATCAGTCTCTCACTTCCCCTCATTGGGTCAAATACCTAACTCATGATGATAATAGTACAAAGACAAAAGAGAATGAGTACAACAGTTCATGGGGTTATAACCAGGAGTCTACCTTTGGCCAACTGAAGAATATACGTATGTGGGTCACCTTTTTTAGGTGACAAATGGTTGAGAGTTTTATTTTTGCCTTCAGTATTACTATTAAAAAAAAGTCAACCTATATTATCTGGCGAGGGGGACATAAGTCAAATACTAATCAGGACTTAATTCCTAAGCAGTCAGTATGGTGCCAGTAAAGGAGGTCTATGTTTCTCAATATGAAACCTCAAATAGATTGATGGATTATGAATAAATAGAATAGATGGATTCAGCTTTCAATTCTGCAAGAAAAACATCAAAACTGTTTTCATAAATCCATAACATTCTCATTTATTTGGCTGTTATTTATTTAACAAATATTTATTGAGCAACTATTCTGTGCTAGGCCTATTCTAGACTCTCACACTTCAATGGGAATGTTAAGCAAGCAATATGTAAACAAACATCTGTGAAGGGGATCTTTTCACCTCCCCCCACACACTGGATTTTGTTCTTCTTTAGACGTGACTACCCCACAGTGTAGTACGTGGATCTATTTTCTTTTCTATCCACACTCACTTCCAGGGTTCATTTTCTCTAGTCTTATGACTCCAAAATTTATACGTCAGTCCTGGAGTTCTTTTTGAACTCCAAATCGATATATCTAAATATTAACATTTTCCCTTAATACGTAGTAGACATCCCTGACTTGACAAATAAAAAAACAAGTATCTAATCTTCCCTCTCAAATCTGGAACTCCATGTAGCCCTCCAAAAACCTGGACATCCTTGATATTCCCCTCACTCCCTGTCATTCAGCCACCCAGCCAGCATCCCACATCCAATTTTTTAAAATAGCTTGTTTCTCTACCTATAAGACAAATCCAAAATCAAACTACTTCTTACCACCTCCACTGCTAAGTTCTTATTTCAAGCTATCCTCCTTCTACCTATTCCCATTTCACTGGTCTCTTTGCTTCTACCATTGCTCCCCTCTGCCCTACAGCAGAGAGAGACAAGGTAACACTTAAGTCAGATAAAACCACTCCTTTGCTCAAAACCCTCCTCTCCCCACATGAGGCAAATCAGTGTTCCTCAAATATGGTAGTTCTGTCTTCACCTTTGATTGTTTGCACTCTAGTCCCTCTACCTGGAATGTTACTTCCTTAAATAACAGCATGATTAATTCTCATCTCTCAAATATTTGCTCAAATGACAGCTTCTTTTTTTTTTTGTAGTACTTTTTCAGTGCATTTTTTTTTAAATTTTTATTCCAGTACAGTTAACATACAGTGTTATATTAGTTCCATGTAGACAGTATACTTTTGGGGGTTTTTTTATTTTATTTTTTCAGTTTTCCAAGATTCATTGTTCATGTGCCACACCCAGTGCTCCATGCAATACGTGCCCTCCTTAATACCCACCACCAGGCTCTCCCAACCTCCCACTCCCCTCCTCTCCAAAACCCTCAGTTTGTTTATCAGAGTCCACAATCTCTCATGGTTTGTCTCCCCCTCTGATTTCTCCCAACTTACTTCTCCTCTCCTTCACTCAATGTCCTCCGTGTCATTCCTTAGGCTCCACAAGTAAGTGAAACCATATATTTGACTCTCTCTGCTTGACTTATTTAACTCAACATAATTTCTCCAGTCCCGTCCATGTTGATACAAAAGTTGTATTCATCCTTCCTGATGGAGGCATAATACTCCATTGTATATATGGACCACATCTTTTTTATCCAATCATCTGTTGAAGGGCATCTTGGCTCTTCCTACAGTTTGGCGACCGTGGCCATTGCTGCTATGAACACTGGGGTACAGATGGCCCTTCTTTTCACTACATCTTTGGGGTAAATACCCAGTAGTATCTTTGGGGTAAATACCCACTGGGGTACAGATGGCCCTTCTTTTCACTACATCTTTTGGGTAAATACCCAGTAGTATTTTGGGGGTAAATACCCAGTAGTGCGATTGCAGGGTCATAGGGTAGCTCTATTTTTAATTTCTTAAGGAATCTCCACACTGTTTTCCAAAGTGGCTGCACCAACTTGCATTCTCACCAACAGTGTAAGAGGGTTCCCCTTTCTCTGCATCCTCTCCAGCACTTGTTTACCGAAATGACAGCTTCTTAATGAGGTCTATCCTGAATAGCCTTTTAAAAATTGCCATATATGCCCCATTACTTCACTCTACCCTTTTTTTATCCTTTTTTTTTTCTATAGCAGTTATCACCTTTTAACTTGCTGTATACAACTATGTTGATTACCTGTCTTGCACTACTAGAAAATCAGCTCCATGCAGGTGGGTATTTTTATGTCTTTTGTTTATCCAGGTATCTACAATAGCACCTGACACATAATAAACACCCCAAAATTATTTGTTGAATAAATGCATTAAGTAAAAAATTATCCTCTCATCCAAAACCAATTTCTTTACTGGATTAATTCATCTACAAACTAAAATGGCAAGAGTTTTTGAATTTTTGCTCTAAATGTGTTGGAAAATCTTTGAAGTATTTTAAATATGGGTGTGTCATGAGCTTTTCTAAATTTTAAATGGATTACTCTTGCTTCTTTGTAGAGATGAGATTATAAATTGACTAGGAACTAAATAGAACTAAATAGAATAGGAACAGGAAGATGAAGTTCAGAAGCCATTATTAAATAAGCAGCAGAATTACATGCATAAAATCCAAAATGATTTAGAAAACATATTGACAAAAGTTACAGCATAACAAATATGACTAGTTGCTTTATTGGTGTTTAATATCATACCATGTCTTTAACCATGCTTAGTAATAATGATACCACAACATTAACATTTTCATTTGGCCACTGATCACAGTAAATGAACATATGACCTCAGATACACTCCTCTGTATATTTCTCACCAGAAAACAAATAGATTCCAGATAGATACAACTAAAAATGGGGCACATTTTATTCTCATAGTTACTGATAACAAAATGTTTTCTCATATTCGTGGTTGGCATGTTCTATGCTTATGTGCCTTATTCCATTTAAGCAGGAAAAAAAATCCACCTAATGAAATGATCATCTAAAATTTCCAAGCTTCTTTTTTTTTAATATTTTATTTATTTATTTGAGAGAGAGAGAGAGAGTGCACGAGCTGGGAGTAGGGGGAGAGGAGCAGAGGGAGAAGGAGAAAAAAGCAGACTCCCCACTGAGCAGGGAGCCAGATGCAGGGCTTGATCCCAGGACCCTAAGAGCAGGACCTGAGCAAAGGGCAGATGCTTAGCCAAATGAGCCACCTAGAGGCCCCTAAAATTTCCAAGCTTTCAAAATGCTGAAAATATGGGAAATGGACAAAGCACATTACATTTTATTTCATGATAACAATTCATGAATCTATTTCCTCAGAAGGAACGAGAAAATACATTATACATTTACCTTAGGCTGCTTTACAAGTCAGTCTTAACACTTATTTTATTTAAAAATAAAATTTCAGGGTGCCTGGATGGTTCAGTTGGTTAGGTGCCTGCCTTTATCTCAGGTCATGATCCCAGAGTTGTGGCGGGCTCCCTGATCAGGGGTGAGACTGCTTCTCTTTGCCCCTCCCCTCTGCGCATCCTCTCTTTTTCACTCACTCTTGCTCTCTCTCTCAAAATACACAAATAAAATCTTTAAAAAATAATAAAATTTAAAAATAATAATAATAAATAAAAATAAAATCCAATATGGAGATACTTTTAAAAAATTAAATTCTCCTACCTTTTCCAAAACTTATCTTAAAAAAAAAAAAATTCTTATGGGATTGGGAGGAAGACAAACCAAAAGAGACTCTTAATGTCATAAAACAAACTGAAGGGGGTGGGGGGGGATGGGGGTTGGGAGAGGGTGGTGGGGTTACATTATATGTTTAAATAAAAACAATAAATTTAAAAAAAATTGATAAAAATAAAAAAAAATTCTTTAATGTTGCTATAGCCGATGTTAGAGAAATTACTGCCTGTGCTCTCTTCTAAGATTTTAATGGTTTCAGGTCTCACATTTAGGTCTTTAGTCTGTTTTGGTTTTATTTTTGTGCTTGGTATAAGAAAATGGTCCCGTTTAAATCTTTTGCATGGGGCACCTGGGTGGCTCAGTTGGTTAAGCGACTGCCTTCGGCTCAGGTCATGATCCCGGATTCCTGGGATTGAGTCCCGCATCAGGCTCCCAGCTCCACGGGGAGTCTGCTTCTCCCTCTGACCTTCTCTCTCATGCTCTCTCTCACTCTCTCTCTCTGAAATAAATAAAATATTTTTAAAAAATTAAAAAAATAAATCTTTTGCATGTAGCTGTCCAATTTTCCAAATGCCAGCTGTTAAAGAGACTATCATTTTCCCATTGCATATTCTTGCCTCTTTTGTCAAAGATTAATTGACCACAGGCTTGTTTCTGGGCATTCTATTCTATTCTATTCTATTGATCTATGTGTCTCTTTTTGTGGCATTGTCATAATCTTTTAATTTCTACAGCTTTGTGGGATAATTGGAAATGTGTTATTGTGATACCTCCAGATTTTTCTCTTTCAAGATTGTTTTAGCTGTTCAGGGCTTTTGTGGTTCCATACAAATTTTAAGATTATTTATTCTAATACTGCGAAAAATGCTGTCGGTATTTTGATAGGCATTGCATTAAATCTGTAGATTGCTTTGGGTAGTATGAACATTTTAACAATATTTGTTCTCCCAATTCATGAGCATGAAGTATCTTTCCACTTGTTTGGGTCATCTACAATTTCTTTTGTCAATGTTTTATAGTTTATTGAGCATAGATCTTTCACCTCTTTGGTTAGGTTTATTCCTAGGTATCTTATTGTTTTTCATACAGTTATAAATGGAAATGCTTTCTTAATTTCTCTTTCTGTTGCTCCATTACTTTATTGCTTCAGTGTTTCCTATATAAAGTATCACATTATCTGCTACCAGTGAAAGTATTATTTTATCCTCAGCAATTTGGGTGACTTTTTTTCCTTTTTCTTGTCTGATTGCTCTCACTAGGACATTAAGTACTATGTTGAATAAAAGTGGTAAGGGTGGACATCCTTGTCTTGTTCCTAATGTTAGGGGGAAAGTTCTCAATTTTTGCCATTGATTATGATGTTGGCTCTGTGTTTTTCATAAATGGTCTTTATTATATTGAGGAACGTTCCCTCTAAACCTACTTTGTTGAGGGTTTTTATTGTCAATGGATTTGTACTTTGTCAAATGTCTTTTCTGCATCTATTGAAATGATCATGCCTTTTTTATCCTTTCTCTTATTGATGTGATTTATCATGTTCATCGATTTGTGAAGATTGAACCTCTCTTGCATCCTGGAAATATATCCCATATGATTGTGGTGCATGATTTTTTCTATGTATGTTTGGATTCACTTTGCTAATATTTTGTTACAGATTTTTGTATCTATGTTCATCAGAGACACTGGCCTATAGTTCTCTTTTTTGGTAGTGTCTTTGTCTGGTTTTGGTATTAGGGTAATACAGGCCTCATAAAATGAAGTTGGGAACTTTTATTCCTCCTCTATGTTTCTGGGATAATTTGAGAAGAATAGGTCTTAACTCTACTTTAAATGTTTAGTAGAAGGACACCTGGGTGGCTCAGTCAGTTAAGCATCTGACTTTGGCTCAGGTCATGATCTCAAGTTCAGGATTAAGCCCCACATTGAGTTCCACATCAAGCCCTGTTTTCGACTCCACACTAAGCAGGGAGTCTACTTTCCCCTCTCCATCTGCCCCCACCTGTGCACTCTCTCTCTTTCTCTCTCTCAAAAAAATTTTAAAAAATCTTTATAAATAAATAAATAATTTAAAAAATAAATGTTGGTAGAATTTACCTATGAAGCCATCTAGCTCTGGAATGTTATTTGTTAAGAGTTTTTCATTTACTGATTCAACTTCATATGTCTCCTGAGGCAAGAGAAACGAAAGCAAAAATAAACTGTTGGGAGCATGTCAAAATAAAAAGTTTCTGCACAGCAAAGGAAACTAAAAGACAACCTAAGGAATGGGAGAAGATATTTGCAAATCAAATAGCTGATAAAGGGTTACTATCCAAAATATATAAAGAATTTATACAACTCAACACCCAAAAAACTAATGGTCCAATTTAAAAATAGGCAGAAGATATGAACAGACATGCCTCCAGAAAAGACATACAGATGGCCAACAGACATATGAAAAGATGCTCAGCATCACTGGCCATCAGGAAAATGCAAATCAAAACAACAGTATCACCTCACACCTGTCAGGTTAGCTAAAATAAAAAACACAAGAAACAACAAATGTCAGCAAGGATGTGGAGAAAAAGGAGTCCTCGTGCATTGTTGATAGGAATGCAAACTGGAGTTTGCAGGTTCCTTAAAAAATTAAAAATATAACTACTCTATGATCCAATAATTCCACTACTGGGTATCCATCCCAAAGAATACAGAAACACTAATTCAAAAGGAAATACACATCCCTATGTTTATTGCAGCACTATTTACAATAGCCAAATTATGGAAGCATCCCAAGTGTCTATTAACAGATGAACAGATAAAGAAAAGTGGTGCGCACGTGTGCACACATACACACACACACACACACACACACACACACACGAATATTATTCAGTCGTAAAAAAGAATGAACTCTTGCCATTTGCAACAACATGGATAGAGCTAGAGACTACAATGTTAAGGGAAACAAGTCAGTCAGAGGAAGACCAAATATCATGATTTCACTCCTTTGGAATTTAGGAAACAAAACAAAGGGCAAAGAGAGAGAGAGAGAGAGAGAGAGAGAGAGAGAGAGAGAGACAAAGAAACAAACTCTTAATTAAAGAGAACTGTTGATTACCAGAACAAAGGTGGATGGGGGAGAATGGGTGAAATAGGTGTTGAGGATTTCACTATATTGTACATCTGAAACTAACATAACACTGTATGTTAACTGTAATTATAAAAAATACTTTATAAACACATAAGGTCTTTAAATGCAAAAACAAGAATGAAAAATCAATGCATTTTTAAGTTTCTTTCTTATTTTAACTTTTATTCAGATTGCAGACTTGAATAGGCATTTTAACATTTTTAATGATTCTGGCATAAAATGATCACTATCATTTCTTTCACAATTGCTAATTATAAAATGATGGTAAGGAATAATATGTACACAGAGAATCTGAATTATTCTACTATTTCAGTATCAAAGTATTTCCACAGAATGATGGAGGGAGGGAAGGGTTTCACACATTATTGTATATTTTTCCTCATTCATTTATTTCATTGACCTATACTCAAAACCAATGGCAAGAGGAAACAAAGGCAAAAATAGCCCTAGGGAGATAGACAGTCTTAAAATAAAACCCCTGCATGGTTTTTAGATATGACAGAAACTTTCAAGTTGCAAACACACAGAGAATAATGAAACACTCCCTTAATTACTATATTATTTAGCTGGCAGATACACATATGCCTGCCTAATTCACCTGAGCAAAGTAGGCAGAATACCTGGAAGGAAAGTTTGATAGGAGCCTGCTGTAAAGGAAGTATTCCACAGAGGAGCCCAACTGGGATATACAAAATTTAAGGTGAAATCTGAATATTGTTATGTGATTAAGATTGATCCTTGATTAAAAAATAAGTCATTATATAAATCATACATACTAGAAAAGTGTTGAAAGTATATATGTCATTTTCTGCCATAATTTACATAGATGTGGGTGTTAATATCATTTTTTAAATATTTTTTTAATCCTTTATTTATTTGACGGAGAGAGACACAGCGAGAGAGAGAACACAAGCAGGAGAATGTGAGAGGGAGAGGCAGGCTTCCCACTGAGCAGAGAGCCCAATGCGGTACTGATCCCAGGACCTGAGCCAATGCATCCAGAATTCCTTTATACAATAGGAGTTTCCACTGAAACTTTTGGAGGTTAGAAGGGGGTTAAACTAAAATCTTATCTACAACAAAAAACTTTGTCAGGTGCTTATTTTTGTGACTTTGTTTTCTGTTTCTGTTTATAAAAATTCATTATGCAGCAATTTTTCTGGAAAAGGTAAGATGCACTTTCAGAAGAGGCACAACATTAGGAAACACATTTCCACATCTAGAATTACAACTAACTCTTGTCCATCTTGGAACAAAATAACATTCTTTCTGTCTCTTGTCTGAATGTTACAAAGCCACCTTATTAATCCTCCTGATTTTGATCTTTTATCCTTCCAATTCATATTCATAGTACCCTTCTATACCAGTTCATTCACAATAATCATAAAGTATTAAAATTTTGCTCCCCAATGATGCCAAATTTCAGTGAGCCTCATTCTGAATGAATCTGATTGCCTTGAAAATGTTGGGGGGAAATGAGTTTATCACCACAGCCATGAGATTAGCAGCAAATGAACACATGAAAAGAAAATGAGAAGCCCATAGGATTACTAACAAATGTATATTTTTAAAAAATATACAAACTAAAATAAATGTTCTTTCTAGGTCATCAACTATTATTCAGACATATTCCACAAAGTACACAATGTGTAGCCCTAAAGAAAAGCATCAATATCAAGCATTCCCAGAGCTAATCAATCTTTACTAGGCTTGCCTCCAATTAAAATGAAACTGTTAGAGAAAGGTTGCATTATCTGAAATCTATGTTGGTATGTGTTTCCCCTTTCCACAGGTAAGTGTTCCATCTTAAAATAGCTTAGTAATCCCTATTAAAATCAAGATGACTTAATAAAATTGTTGCTGCATAAATATATGATTCTACCCATTTTGTCATTTATTCCTTAGTCTATTTTCTATTTTATTTTTTCCTTCCTAAATGAAATAAGACGTATATCAAACAGTGTATACCTGAACTTCACCCAGTAATTACCTCAACACTTATTTTCATTCAGAAAGGAAGATTAAATAAAAAATGCCATCTTAGCTATGCTTCTAAATGAAATGAAACAATTTAATGGGGACATTTCTTTCTCTGTAGATCACAAAGTCATTTCAAAGAGAATGCTATGGAAAATAAAAAATGGTCTGTGTGGTTTACCAGAAACTTCAATCTGTTAATTGTGTTAAAATTAATCTCCTTATAGTGATACTGGAGTGTTTTTATACATATTTTAACCATCCAGCTAAGTAGAAGTTATTCAACTCAAAAAGCAGATGATCATTTTAAATGAGCTGGTTCTTTCTAAATAATGTCTGATTCCAATCATTTCACTCCAAAATCTACAAAGATAGTGTGATTCATATGTTTCTTCTATCTCATCCATTTACTCCTTTACCCACACCCACATTCGGTACTCTCAGTTGAGGTATATAATAAGCCTTAACTCTCTTTATGAAATCTCTCTCCTTTCTAATACACTTCACCCTGAGGTTTAATTAAATATCAAGAATGTCTTGTATTGAACAAATCTGCTACACACTGATTATGTCCTCTTCCCCAAATTCATGTTAAAACCTAACCCTCAATATGATAGTATTTAGAAGTGGGGCCGTTGGGGACAATTAGGTCAGGAGGATGGAACCTTCATCAATGGGATAGGTGCCGTTATAATGTAGGTTCAGACAGCTCCTTGGTCCCTGCCACGATTTGAGGAAAGAGTGAGAAGATAGCCTTCTGTGAATCAGAAAGTGGTTTCTCACCAGACACCAGATCTGCGGACACCTTGATCTTGGACTTCCAGCCTCCAGAATTGTGGGAGATAAATTTCTGCTGTTTAAAAGCCATCCAACCTAAGCTGTTCTGTTACAGCAATCAAACAGACTTGGACAACATCCCCATGTTCAAATCAAGTTCTCTGTTCCTCAATATCTTTAAAACAAAAGTTTAAAGTTCATATCAAGTCATACAAATCCCATGGAAATTTACTCCAACTTAGTTTCCAGTCATATATTCCTCTCACTAAATCTCTGAACTCCAATCAGGCCCGATAGATCATTCCCCAAACACATCTTTGGCTATTTCTATCTCTGCATTTTTGTACAGTGCTTTCATTTGTATAATATGCCTGGCTGTTTTTATCTGTAATGTCATATACTGTAGCTCATTTAAGCCTTTGGAGAACCTATCCATCTTTCACAGCCAAACTAAAATGCCACCTGTCCTAAGAAGGATAAGCCAATCTGGATTAGTCTTTCCTTCCATGTTACCAAACCATTTTGTTTATCATATTCTGCTTCTCCAAATGCATACCTTACTCAAAGTTTGTTTTGCAATAAAAACAACTAAGTGCTTTTCAAAAATAGATTCTCAATAGATTCCCAACATGTTTGTAAATATTATGCACACTGGCAATGGTTCATAGAATCTTTTTTTTAATATTTTTTTATTTATTTATTTTACAGAGAGAGAGACCACAAGTAGGCAGAGCAACAGATAGAGAGAGAAGCAGGCTCCCCGCTGAGCAGAGAGCCTGATGTGGGGCTCAATCCCAGGACCCTGAGATCATGACCCGAGCCGAAGGCAGAGGCTTAACCCACTGAGCCACCCAGGTGCCCCTGGTTCATAGAATCTTAAAAAAAAATAGTGTCCAACCAAAATTTTGGTAAAACAAAGCCTGATGATTCTAATAAAAATACAACCCTCACTTCTCATTTTTATGACATCCCAAAGCAAAAGCCTAATAGAAAGTTAATTTGATTCTATTTCAAGTTTAACTTTAAAATTAAATTTAAATAAGTATAAAAATATATACACATGTAATTATATCTATGTATTGAACAAACACAAGTGGTAAAAATGCAGTCTATCTTTTTGTTTCCTATCATTCCTTTACTTTTAAAAATATTTTCTTAAAATTTTCAAACACATTTAAAAGCAGGGAGAGAAGTATAATGAACTCCCATATACTCATCACCCATATTCAGTGGTTATCAAGATTTTGTCAGGCTTGCTTTGGCTATTCTTTTTGCTTCCCTTTCAAAATGTATTCAGTGAACGTAATATGCCTGTGTCTGGATGAAACTATAGCAGACCCCTGGAGTCTTCAGTTCATTCTTAAGCAATGGACAGTTCTGCAGTTGCAAACAATCTTAGCATGTCTCAATTCAGAAAATAGAAGGTCAGTTCAAGGTTCTATTCAATTGTACCTAAGATCTCCCCTTCCCTGGGTCTGTTCTGTTTCAGAGCCAGAAGTACAGAAGGGGATGGTCCTTTCCTTCCCACCCCTCCCTCACCCCAGTCTACATTCCCAGCTAGACAACTACTTTTGCAGTCCCTCTCTGGTAGCAAATGGAAGGAGAAATTAATACCACCTTAGTCAGCTCTATAGGAGCATTCCTGTATGTCTTGACTGGACAAACTCTCAAAGTAGGGCCTAATTCCAACAAGCAGCACTCTCCATGCTTGATTCTCAAAGCAGTTTGTCATCCCAGCCTCATCTCTCAGGTTTCCAGGCAGAGTCAAACCCCAGAACCCCAGTTATCAGAGTGACATTTTCAGCTCTCCATCTAGGCTTTTGAAAAGATACTCTTCTAAAAGTTAGGAGTTAGAATTCATCTCATTCTCCAGAGAGAGGACTTAAAACAAAGCATCGGCTATATATTAAAAAATCCAATTCTTTCTCTTCCACTCACTCACAGGTGACTTTGAGCGAAGTAGTTCAAGAGTCAAGAGATATTTCTTTTCAATATCACAGATTGTTTCATCTCACTTTCTAATTCACACCTATTGTATCTTGATACCTAATTGAAACTTTCATTTTAATTTCCTTTAATTCCTTTAATTTCATTTTAATTTCCTTCAATTTAAATATCTTGTCACACAAGCACACACATACACACAAACAGATTAACTGTGTTTTATTTAACTGTGTATTAACGGTGAATGTGGTCATCCTTAGTTTACATCATCCAGAGAAGACTACAATTCATTTTCTTGAAGGAAAACTATTGGAAAAGATTGAATTTTTGTACAACGTAGATACTGATAGAAAGTTCCTTGAAGGATATAGAATTCCATGATATACTGAAATGAATTCCAGTCATATTTAGTAATTATTAATGTTCCTACATAATCTGTTTTGCCTAGTTAAGAACATTTAATGAATAACATTTATATTGGCTCAGTATCATCAGTATATTGGGTTTTATAGTGAACATACAGAAGACTAAGTCCCATTCTTGTGTCTATTTAATAAATATTGACTTCTTGCTTAAGAATCTGACAAGATTTATTGACATGGCAATTCTATATTTTCTGAGAAAGATTAAAAATTTTATTGGGCCCCAAAACTAGAAAGTAATGTCAATACTGGTCTTGGTTACATGCATTTATCATGACATTCATTCAAACACAGATGGAGGTTTCCATAAAACTGTTAGCCCTGTTTCTTTTTTCACATAATTAGGAGAGACAGAGCCATTCAAACATTCCTTTTCAAACCAGGAATGAACAAAGGACCCCCAAGTCTAGATGCAATGCTGAATCCAATAACAGTGCACCTGAAATTAGCCAGGCTTCTCAAAAGAGCAAGTGTGAGAAAAGGAAGGCACATCAGTAGTCCAGTCGCTGTATGGCCAAGTGAAAATAGGAACCATCATTGTCTGACCCACTGTTACATTACTGAGGAGGAAAACACTAAATTGATTTGCATTTGATTCTCATCTAAGAAATAATAAAGGATACTATTAAGGAATTTTGTTTGTTTTTAATCTCCCACTTAACATAGAATAAAAGGGAAAAAAAATCTAAGAAAGCCTTGAAATATAATGTCAAGCAATAACCAACAACTGATTGCCAAGAGAAAATAAGGGTCCAAAGATGAGTGTAACTAAAAATAATGGAGTCACCATGGACTTTTGCTTATTTGTTTGTTTTATGCAGTTTTTACATGGTGCCCAGCACATATTAAGTATTTAATAAATGAAAACAGTTATTATTATCACTTACATTGTTATAACTAATTTCTAGCAAAGAGATATTTGCAAAGCAAATTCTCTTGATAAAGGCATGACAAGCAAGAATGCTCAGAGAAGAAATGACTTTTCCTCATTGAAACAGTTTTTACAGTGTTCTCTTATTGAAAGGGAAGGGAAAAATGCACAAAAATAGTATGACGAGAACAATATATTATGTATATAATATAAACTGGGATTAAGCTGGAAATAATCTGGCAATTCATTATTTAATAATTAGAGGCTTCACCAATGCCAGTACCAGATACTAAGTAATATATACATGATTTGTATATATAAAATATGGTGTATATCACATATAAATTTCATACATATATTACATATATAAAAGTTTGATTTTGTATGCTCCAGATTTCCATATCATTCAACCCAGAAACTAAAAAAGAAATAATTATTATGTAGTCAGCAATTCCATCATAGCCTTATCAGAAAGATAAAGTCTTACAGACATCTTCAAAGCAAGTAGTTTGATCCTCCTAAGTTACCAAAGCAACAGGTAGTTTTATGTACTCTTAACAAAATAATGACTTACCTGGTACAGAGTAACTGCTCAGTAAATATTTGTTAAAATATTGAATAAGCCATGGGAATAACATAATTGCATTTTGTCAATGATCAGTAAATATATTCTTTTTTGAAAGGAATAATTCTGTTCAAACATAAAAGCTGTAAAGCCAGCCAATGAGAAGATCCTAATATACTTTCTAGAAGACACTAACCTTGAGAATACAGATGGTATTTAGCTCTGGTTTGTTTTGTGATATGAGCAGAAGAATTAAAACAACTTTAAGAAACTCTCCATGAGAACACTGTTGGCTCATTTCCTTCTCACTGAATCAAGTCTTAATTCATGCTGTCACTAAGATTACTTTTTATATTGTGTTTTGAAACTTTTACATAAATGCTCCCAGGAACGGTGACATGGTTAAATGGTTAATCCTGTAAACTACTCAAATAAGACAACACCCTAGAAAAACACAGCTAATGAAAAAGGTCGCTTTCATTCAGTTCACTATCTGTGTGTGAGCCCTAGGAAAAATACAGGCAGATTGTCGGTGTTTGGGGGAAAATGCTATTTGCTTACAAAAGTATTTTCAAATGATAAGTCAGATGTTAAAATTTAAAGTTTTATTCCAAACTCTGCCATTTACTCACTTGAAAAATTCATTTGAAACTAGATTGCCATTTTCTACAAATAAAATAAGGTTAACATTTGCCTATGTCAGTGTGACATATCAAAATTTAGCAATCCTCAGAATATGACAATGTAAGTATATATAATTTAACTGCAAGAATACATTAGCAAGTAATGAGAGCAATTTAAAGTCTAAATGGAGGTTTCAGGTTTAGATAAATGAAAAGAATCAAGCTTATTTTTTCTTCAAAAATATCTTTAATGGCTTTAGTCAGGTCAAATCCATTTCATATAGATAATCTATCATTCAAGTTATAGAGTTGATAATTTTGGCCTGAAAAAAAATATATAGAAATTTGAATCTGAAGAGTTCCTTTTCTGGAACAACTGCTTCTAAGTCTGTTCCAAGAGAATGACAAGTACACAAAGATCAGATAAAAATATGAAGATCTTTACAAAACAACACATATCAAATATTATTTTCTCCTACTAAAAAGAGAGTTAGAAACTAAATCATAAGAATAAAATTCCTTATACTTGAATTTCACCTAGGAGAAAATATATATCAGAATCTCCAGAAGAGAAAAAGGGGATTATTTTGAAAATATTTTCTAGGTGATGCTGATAAGTTCTTCAACGAATCAGCTGATAAATCTAACCAACCAATCTCATAATCCCAATAATGATAATACTAGTCTTTTCATATTTCATTTGGATACCAGGTATTTCCACCTCAATGTTTTATCATGGTCTTAAAATATACATATTAAACTATTTTCTTCTTTTCCATTGTTAGTTTATTCCTCTTCATAATATTAACCAGACCAGCAATCTTCCTCAAAAACACCTTTCCCCCCAAACATTTCATGAACTGGTACATCCTTTCAATTCTCTCTCTAAAATTCCTCTCAAATGTGACTGACCTTCTGGACTCTATATTTACTTAAAATTGCTTCATTATCTCTCACTGAGACTGATTCAATAGTCTCCTGCTATTCCTACCTACCTGTACTTCCAATCTGCTCCCAAATTCTCCCAGAATTACCTTTACTAGAAAAAATTTATTATATAATCATGTCTCTTCTTTTAAAAGCTTCTTCAGATCACTATGGTTTTTTTAAGAAAAGATTG
>RCUC01105453.1:0-10505 GCA_003697995.1 Taxidea taxus jeffersonii
TTTGGCACGAGTCGTGCCTTCTGCCTAGAATGTTTATCTGGTTTTGCCCATCTCTTCATCTTTTCATGTCTGCTCAAAGGTCACCTGAGCCTTTCTCTGACTCCTCTATAAAAAGAGCTCCTATCACTCTCTGTCTCCTTCCCTCAGCTCATTCTTCTTCATAGCAGTGATTATGACTTGGCATGTTACTTGCTTATTGTCCACTAGCTGCTGTCTGCACCTCCAGCTTTGAGTCCAAACCTCCTAGAACAAGGACTTTGTTTTGTTCAGTAGTTCAGCTGTTTTTTCCCCAGTGCTTGGCACACAGCAAGGACTCAGAAATTATTTATTGAATGAAAGGGCAGCTCAGTCTGTACCATGAGACTCCTCTGTTAAGGCTTACTTTTAACACACTACAGAAAAAATCAGACATGTTGTCTATATGCTTTTTTTTATAACCTGTTTGGGATTTTATTAACTGAATGAATTTTATCTAAATGTCTTAAAAACTTATTTTGATACAGCAGGTTTGCAGATGACGGTTTGACTCAACCCATTCATGTTGCGTCCAAAAATAGACAACTCAAAGGAAAAGATAAAAAGACCTTGCCATCTCTCTAGAATTCTCCATTTGTGACTCAACTTCACCGTTATTCTCTTAATTTGCTTTTAACATTTTTGTTATCCATTAAGTTGACCCAATTAAAACATAGCAGGTCTGATCTTTGGTCTATTTCTCTTACTTCAGTGACATTAAGAACTGTTATAAGGTTTGCAACCAGTGATATGACTTCCTTCCCTCTGCATTCCTCATTCTCTCTTGCCCTCCATCTGATAACTGCACCCCTCCTAAAGCTGTCTGTGTCACAGACACCAGAGACTTATTGGAGGCTCAACTCGGGACACTCTGTCTTGATTTCTCAACATATTTTACACTTGCAGTTTCTCTTCCTGGTTGTTTTATGGTTTCCCCCCTACTCAGAGGCTGGCCCTCCCTCCTTCCCTCCATAGCATCTGTTTCTCCTTCTCTCTGAGCTCAGACAGAACATGAAGCCCCTGTCCTCGGAACTCTCTACCTCCCTTGGTGGTGTCAACTATTGCCTTTCCAAATGACGTCTCCAGTCCCAACCTTCACATCTGTTCCCACAGCCCCCTGTGTTTGGTGGGCATCTTCTTTTAAGTGGTTTGTCACTAAATGTATCTAAAAATGAACTTTCTCTTCTCCTCCATCAGTTTCCCTCCCCATCTTTCTTTTCCTCTCGGTGATGTTCTCTTAGCCCTGCAGGTTCTAAACAATGGGCTTATTTAAAAAATTTTTTTTCTTTAATTTTTTTTCACACTTGAATAGAGAATTCTGTGAAGTTTTCTTCCTCAAACTGCTGCTCATTCACCAATTCGTTTTCATGTCTATATCCTGCCTTAAAACATGCTTATCACCGTGAGATTTAATGGGCTCCTTGCATCTAGATTGTTCCCATTTGGCAAATACATCCAATTATTTTTTATAGAACACCTCTCTGATTATCTCTTTCTCTATTTTACTAAAGGAGGTTGAAAATCTTTCACATCTCCCTAGTCCTATATGTTACCCAATACCCTATGATCAAATTTCATCATCTTGGTTCCAGCCCCAATACTGTCCTAAGGCCATTTCTTTACCCAAAAATTTTTGCTTGAACCAATCTGATTTCTTCTTGCCCCCTGAACCTGCCACATGATTTCCCACCTTCATGCTTCCATTCTAGCATTCTTTTTATCTTCTCTGACCTTATCTCTCCTGTCTTTTAAAATCTAGATCAATCTACCTTCAATGGTCTCACCACCCTTCAAATATTTCTCCTGAGTTCTTTTCTAACAGTTATTGTCTGTGAGATTAATTTCAATCATTTTGTAGATATCTTTTTATAATTGCCAAACTAAGTTTTAAGGCCCTTGTGTACTTAGACTATCTTCTATTGTTTTAATATCCTTTACTTCTCCTAGTTTAAAATGCTGTCTTTCTTGCTTTCAGTCTCTCTCTGTCTCTCTTTCTCTCACACACTCATACATTTAATTATCTCTGCTTTGAAGCTGACTTTATTATCTCACAATTTAGACAATAATACTTAATTTGAGTATTTTGAAGTTTTTTTTTTTTTCCCAAGCTGGTAGTAGGAACAACACATTGTCACTCTAGAGAACTTAGAAAATGCAGATACTTGTGAAAAAAACAGAAGTCATCCTTATCCTTCTGTAAGATTTGTTTTAAATATTTGTCTATCCATGAAACACATGCATCTCTAGTTGTTATCATCTGTTATCTGTAACTTCGTATCCCTTTTTAATGTTTTGTCATGAACATTTTTTTCATATCATTGAAAACATTTTCAATTCTTTCTAAATCTCTGTTGGTGGCTATATAAGATGGGCTTGCTAAGCCTGCTCTCAAAGCAGTCCTCCAATACAGGAAGTCCTGGGTAATTTCACTGTGAACTTTTCACTGTGAACTTTTCTTTTTCATTACTACTTCATGCTAGCAATGCATGGTCCCTTGTACTAAAATGAAAGGGTCTCTATCTAGAGATCAAGAACTATTAGGTGAATTATTGGTCCTAATTAATAACAAAAAGGACAGATATTTCACAAGTTTATCACCAAATGTAGTTTTTAAACCTCTTTTTCTTTCCTGCTGTGTATGTATGCTGCCACCAGATGGGGGCAGAGTGATGCAGCGAAGAGTGGGGAAGAGCACTGTTTGGGAGCAATATGGTGGAAATCTAGTTGACTATAAAGAGTTTCATGTTTATAACTGTAAGATTTTTTTTGTAAATTCCTTTTTAGATATGAGCAATCAAAAATAATAAAAAATAACTGGCTAGAATAAAGGAAAAAAGATTCTTCTAGTCAAAGGCCATGTCTGTTTTCATCAATTTGGTTATATGGCCCCATTCCATAGTAAACTTGGTCTGAGGACTTCAGAAGGGCTGCTGGCATTGGACTCTAAGCTTTGCTATTCGCAGCTATGGCATCTCCTATTACTTAACTGCTTGAACCTCAGTTTTCCTCATAAGTCAAATTGTTTCGATCTCAAGGTGTTGTGGCAAGGGTGAAATAAAATAATGCTTATGAAGCATAGTGTAGAGTAAATACTCAATGTATGTTTGTTATTACTGTTCTGATGGATTCTCTCATCAACTACCTTCTCTTCAACCGTCAAACTCCTAAATCCTAAATCCTAGAGAATATCACAAACAGGGTAATTTTTCATGGTACATGTTCAGGTACTTTGTTCAGTTCCTTAGCTTTGTCTATTTCTACAGCTTATGTTACTTATATTTTCTGAAGAATATGCTTTTTTCAATATGTTTTGTTTCTATTTCTGGAATGTCATCTTATGGTTAATAAAAATGGCTCATTGATACCATTAATTGTCTTGTTTAATAAATGTTATTTGTTGATACCATAATTAATTCAGTATTCACTTGAGAAAATACTCTGTCTTGCTAAGGTACCTGGTAAGCACAGAGAAAATTCTGTCAAATGGAGTATTCTCAATTGTAATTTTTCATATTAAAATGTGTAAGTATTTCCACCCAAACATTTTTCATTTTGACTCTAGTTGGGTAACCTTTCTTCAGGAAGTGTTTTTATAAAAAACAAAACAAAACAAAAAAAACTCATTAAATAGGTTCTCTCTCTATATATTTTTTGAAGTTTTCTCAATTTTAGATGTTATAAAGCAGAGGCCTTCTGAATATCATTCTATTGTGGTTCAAAAAATAAATGTATTAAGCCAAATGTAGCTCCAAGAATCAAAAGATTCTTCCTATTGGTTTAGATGTTTCAAAACGTAGTGATTTAATCTTTAATCTTTAATTTTCAACACTGAGTTCTCTTTGTTGAATTTGTTCACTTCCTCCCAAATTTTATCAAGACAAATTTCAATGACTTCTTGTTTATAGCTTGTTTTTAAAAATTGCAATTCTCTGGAAGCTGAACTTTTCTGATGTACCATCCATTGAAAGTTGGAGATATATGATTTTCAACAAAATGCAACCAAAATTTTGACAACTCATTTAGAAAATACTTAAAATTATTTTAAGATATAGTTGACCACCTTGAACAGCATGGGTGTAAACTGCATGGGTCCACTTACACAAGGATTTTCTTCAATAAGTACATGACAGTATTATAAACCTATTTTTCCTTCCCTGTGATTTTGTTTTCTGTACGAAAAGAAATACAGTATATGACACATGTAACATATAAAATATGTGTTAATCAACTGTTTCCAGTCAGCCATAGGCTATTAGTAGTTAAGTTTTGGAGGGAGTTAAAATTACACATGAAACAGTATGTAGGGATCGGTGCCCCAATCCCTGTGTTGTTCAAAGGTCAAATGTACTTAGGTTGATTTATAAAGAAACTCTTCCAATGTTCAAATCTTCTTAAAATCTAAATCATGATTGATTAAAAGAGAGAAGTACATTAAAAATTTCAGCTTATTTTCATCACAAAATATTTGGAAATTAATTGCTTTAACTGTTTATAGAAAAATATTTGTGTATTTTGACATCTGTAGCTTTTAGTAGAATACTGTCACTTGTTTGGCTACAGTTAAGATTTGTGTGTACCACACAAGTAATTCCAAATACATTTCTGCTCTACAGATTTCTTAATTTAACAAGAATAACATTTTTACTATGGCATTATGCTCCACAAAAATCATATTCATATTATCATTATGAAAAGTTAATCATACAAACTGTAAAAAAAAGTATCACACATAAAACTTTGCCTTCGGTGTTGAATTTTTAAACCGAATTCACAATAATACTGAATGCTTTATCTTTGATTGAATCAATTTCCAAAACTCTCATTTGAATTCCATGAATCAGATCATCCAAAAAAATTGAACATTATTGGAATTAACTTCATTGATTTTCCATTTGAGTCATCCAATGACGTTGATATAAAACTGGCTCCATATCATTGTTTTCAACATTCTCCTGTCAATAGAGCCAAGACATTAGTAAAAATCACTTTGTTATTTTTTATATGCAAAGAAAACCTGGTATTGAAAAGATGTGAAATTAACTTAGAAAGCACTATCATTTGGTTTAAATAAAAAGTCATGCTTTGCAGAGTGATATACTCCAGTACCTACAAATGCATTTATTAAATCATTATTTTGGGGGCAGTCTTTTGAAATAAATACAAATAACTTTTAAAGTAGATGCTGACATATGGTAGATTTGAGTCTAGTAGTTGTTACATGGTCTGTGTTATTCCTATGGTCTCCAATGTGGGTGGCTAATATTGAGAAACATTTTGCATAGGTCACACATTCCATCTTAAGATAACGGAAATTTGGTTCAATTGATTTAAACATGCACTTTTTATTGAGCTCGTTAACTGTGAGAAGTGTTTAATGCAAAATACTAAAATAAAATAAAATAATGATAAAAATAGTTGTTGATTGATATTATAAAGCAAACTAACAAAACTATCCTAGAACAATAAGACAATTGTATATACTCTATAGCAGAACTGGTCAGGTTCTATTTCTTTTGTGTTCACTTGAGTTATAACTTCCCATGTTGCCCATTGACCCTACCACCTGGTAACCTGATAGGTTCCTGCATTTCACAGGCTACAGAGCAGACCTCAGCATAACTGACTGGCACACCCAATGGTGGACAGAAGAAGCAGCACCCAGTCCTCATACCACCATCCATCTCCAGTCTATTTTGTCTCAGCAAGCCTCCTTATATCATCAGGCATCCTTGACTAGGAGGTGTTAATCATATTGTTTCTGGGTGGGATTAGGAGAGGAGAGATGGATGCTCACTGGTTGTCTTTCAGATTTAACCACATGTTCAAGTGATCATCCTTCTCATGTGCACTTGTCCAGACACACACTCTGGACAAGACCTGGCAGAAGTTTCAAGTTCAAAGGGAAGTTCTACTTTGAATTCTTGTTCAGATTCAATGCTCAGAACTCATCCTAGCTTATTGCAATACAACCTAAAACATCAGGGACAAATGCTAAACACAACAGGACTTTGGGACAAAAGGAATTAACCAGGGTTCTGTCAGACAACCAGGACATTCAGTGGAGGTAGACATAAGCGATTTATCCATGCCACTTTCCTGCTCTCCTCTGGCTCCTATTATCCCACTTCTCCACTTCTCCTAAATGCCTTTTCATTTTAGGAATAGTGACTTGGCTCCTTCTCTCTTTTTCTTAGCTTTTTATGAGCAATAAAACCCAGCTTCTTCCCAGCTTAATGATTTAGAGCTCTGCTTTACAGATTTTATGATAGGTTTAACTTAGCCTTTTAAAAGATTTTTTTTTTTACTCAAAAAGAAAGCTAAGTCATGTGATTGAAAAATCACTCTAAAAATAGAAACACACTTGATTTTTTTATGCATTTACTACAGGTACCTCTATATGTTCCTCAAAGCAGGTAGAATTAGCAGCAGAAATGAAAATGGAAAAAATAAAGAGATGTTAAGTTTTCCTATGTCTGAAAATTATAATTTAGAGTTGGCTATACCTCAGAGAAAGCTATTTTTGTTACACTTTATTAATTTGCTTTTGTGTTGCTTTGTAAATGTTCTATATATTTCAGTATATTTTTTCTCCAGCTAGACTGTAGACTCTTTGAGAGCAGTATTACTCCATAAATTTTAGTATAGTTCCTATATCTATTTAGTCCCTGTATTTGCTGAGTGAACCGTCAATAAACTGTCTTTCACTCACTGTTTTCACCAGTAAATGGAATCCACTTCTCTTTTTTCATTGAATTCTAATCACCTTTGGGTCCCCATCAGTGAGCAGAGAAATGAGGCGAATGTTTAACCCTTGAGCACGAGGAATATGCAAACAGGAAGCAATGCTCTTTCAGTAAGATGCATGAGGTTGATTAGACTTATTCCACACAGTAATTCAACTTCCTTTATTGAATTACAACTTACAACAGTCAAGTGCACAGTCTTAACTTTATAGTACAATGACTTTTCAGAAATGTACACACCCACATAACCACTAAGGTAAAGATGTAGATCATTTCCAGCACCTGGAAGCCCACATCTTCCATCTCCCAGTCAATACTCCCATAATATAAACAACATTCTGATTTCTTTCACCATACATTCATTTTGTTTGCCTGTGAATAAATAAATGGAATCACAGTGTGTGTATCTATTTCTTGGGGTCTGGCTTCTTACCTTTTAAAGTCAAATGTCTAACTGAATTCTATAACATGCAGTAAAGTGTTCATTGAATTTTTACTAAGTGATCAGCACCCAGAATCAAGAATAACATTACTCACACTCCAGATTCTCCCATTAGACACCTTCCAGTCAGTTCTTTAATGTCAGGGCTAACCTCTTTCCTGACTTCTAATACCATAGATCAGTTTTGCCTGTTTTTGAACTTTATATAAATGGGATCAGAGTATTTACCCTTCTGTGTTTGGCTTCTTTCACCCAGAGCTGTATTTGTTAGATTCATCTATGTTAATGCATATAGTTGTAGATTATTCTTTTATATATTCTGCTTAGTATTCCGTTGTATGAGCTATCATTTAAAAAAATCAGGTTTGGGGATACATTTGGATTCTTCCCAGTTTGGTGTTATTATGCATAATACTGCTGCTACAAATAATCTTGCCCATGTCTTTTTGTGAACTATATGTGCATTACTATTAGATATATACATAGTAGTGGAATTGTAAATGTTCGTGTTTGGAAAATATCACCAGTTTTCCAAAATAATTATTTACATTTACATGGGCATGATATGGAAGTTTTAATCGTTCTATATCCTTGCATACAGTGGTGTGATGATAAATCAGTTCTTTGGGGGAGAAAAAGAGCCATGATTTGTAGTGTTTGCCAATTTTATAATGTGAATTCTCCTACCCTGGCAATTTCAAGCTACCAAAATGACAATACTAAATGCAAAGTTGAGGACAGATGTGGATGCTCAAGCACACCCTTGGTTCTTTGCCTTTGTAATGTTAACCACTTTTGAATGGGTTGCATTCTGATTTAAAATTTCCTTCCCTGGATGATTTAAAAGGTGAGTGTCTTCTTTTAGATTTAGTGATGATTTGGATTTCTTCTTTTGAAGTGGTTGTTCAAACATTTTGCTCATTTTATGTTGAAGGTCTTTTTTCTTCATATACTCTGGATAAAAGTCTTTCTCAAATATGTGTACTGCAAATATACTCTCCTACTCTGTGGATTGTCTTTAGTTGAATCTTTTGATAAGCACTTTCTTAGTCATTTTCTTAGTTGTATCTTTTGATAGACAGAGGTTTTTGCTTTTAATGCTGTTGGACTTAACAATTATTTCATCTATAGTTAGAGACTTATGTGTCTAGTTTGAGAAATCTCACTTACCAAAATTTATGATGATATTGTCTTGTGTTTTCATCCACATTTTGCTTTTTCCTTCACATTTAGACATTAAATCTGCTTGAAATTTATTTTGCATATGGTTGAAGTAGAGGTCAAGATCTGTTATTTTCCAGATGGGTATCCAATTACGGAAGAGATTATTCCTTTCCCACTGCACTTCAGTGCCATCTTTGTCATAAATTAGTTCATTATTTATATGTGATTCTTTCTCTAAATTTGTTTCATTGATCTATTTGTCTATCTTTGTGCCAACCTGTCTTCATTACTAGAGATCCTATCAGGTCTTGATACATGGTTCTCCTATTTTGTTCTTCCTTATATATATGTTGTTTTGGTTTGTTTCAGTGAACTATTTCTATAAAAGTACTAGATAACAAACCAGCCTAACATTTTGTAGTATTCAACAGTAAGGATTTACTCTTGAGACGTCTGGGTGGGTCAGTGGTTAAGCATCTGCCTTCGGCTCTGTTCAGGATCCCAGGGTCCTGGGGATCGAGTTGCCCCTTGGGCTCCCTGCTCAGGGAGCCAGCTTCTCCTTCTGCCTGCCACTCTCTTTGCTTGTGCTCTCTCTCTCTGGCAAATAAATAAATAAAATCTTCAAAAAAATAAGAAAGGATTTACTATTGTGCTCCTGGATTTGTAGATTGGGTTTGATGGCTTTTGTTCAGGCAGTTAGGTAAATGGGCTAGGATGGTCCTGTCCATTGATTTCATTCTGGAATCCAGGCTGAAGAGGTAGTGGTTACCTTGAATTTGTTCTCATGGTAATGGCAAAATACTAGAGATAAAACTCATCCATACAAACTTAATTCATGCTTCTGCTTTCATGACAGCCCCTATATCTCATGGTCCAATGCAAGTTACATAGCCAAGCCCCAAAATCAGGAGTCCAGAAAGTAAATTTTGTTCATGTGAGGTTCGCAGAAGAGTGTGGATATATAATATCACTATGGAGAGTAAAAAACGGGAATTTATATGTTAATCTACCACCATTGCCTTGGCTATTCTCGGCCTTTGTATTTTCATATAAATTGTAATATCATGTCAGTTTTCTATAATTAACTATTGGGGTTTCGACTAACATTGCATTGAATTCTTAGATCAATTTGGTAGTTATTGATATCTTTATGATGTAAGAACATGATATATCCTTCCATTGATTAAATATTTAATTTCTCTCACCAAGGCTTTATAGTTTTCAGGGTAGAGGACTGACACAACTTTTATTAGTTTTATTCCTTGTTAGTTAATGCTAGTTGATGCTATTCTGAATAATATCTTTTTAAAAATTTAGGTGTTTGTTTTTATTTTTCTTCTGAGACATAAACAGATATTTAAAAAAATATTGAACCCATATTCAATGATCTCACTGAATTCCTTATTAATACTAACCATCTGCTATACATTCTTTGGATTTTTTATAATCACAATTATACCTTCCATTAATAGTGATATTTTCATATTTTATATAGTATATGTAATATATACTATATAATATATATTTATATAATTTTCTTGCTTTATCACACTTTATTATATTAGTTAGAGCCTCCAATACAATGTTACATACCTTTGGTGATAGCAAATATGTTTGCTCTGTTTTTTTTAAATTTTTATTATTATTTTTTATCTTTTTAAATTGTTATATGTTAGTGATAAGGAATTTTTATTATTTTTATCAAGATATATATTTTTATTATTTTTATTAAGATTTAATTTTAATTCCAGTAGAGTTAACATACAGTGTTATATTAGTTTCAGGTGTACAATGTAAGGATTCAACAATTCTATACATTGCTCAGTGCTCATGATGATAAGTATATTGTTAATCCCCATCACCTATCACCCATCCCTGACTCACCTCCCATCTTTATTTTAAATGAGTACCCTTAGTTAAAGCTTTTTTGTTCCAACAAGAAAATTTTTTACTTAAAACTTACTTCAGAATACATGGTTTTAAAAGATAGGTATAAAACATTCCATCCAGGAAAAATGAATACACATTTTATTCACATACACACAGAATAATCCCCTGGATAAATCACATAAAAAGAGAGGGAACAAATTTTACAAATATTACAAATCCAAGAAGAGACTGGAATCATACCAAGTATGTTT
>RCUC01105461.1:0-21044 GCA_003697995.1 Taxidea taxus jeffersonii
ACCCTGGGACTATGACCTGAGCAGAAAGCAGAGGCTTTAACCCACTGAGCCACCCAGGCGCCCCTGTTTATATATTTTTAAAAGGGTTCCTTTTATGACTATCACATAGAAAAGAATATAAATCATGTCTGCCCCATAATAAATAGACTTTTCCATTCAGTTTTGTGTGGGAAACAGTTTATACAAAATTTTTGTGTTTTTACTCTTTAATTATTAACTTTTTATCAGAATTAGTCCTATACCACTTCTCAAATATTGACATCATCTGTTTTAAGTTTGGGATGATAGTTGTTTTACTTAAAATAATTTTTTAGAAGTTGAGTTACATCTGTTCAGCCTCAACCATTAGAAGACTGGCATATTTAAATGCTGCAATGATGGGAAAAAGTGTATATCAATTGTCTTCCCATTTGAGATCAATAAGCTAACTGATTTAAGAGGAAAAACAAAAACTGATGAAGCTTTCATAATTTGAGTCTGTCAGTGATGACTCTCTGAGTCTGCACATGAGTGGGAATAGCTAGGTTTAGTAATTCACAAGATGTGGCTCTTCTGCCAGCTTTAAAAAAATATATAGACCCCTATAGAGATTTAAGGTAACTCTACCCTCACAGCCTTATTATAGGGGGGGTTCAAGAAAGATTCCTGAGCACATATTTTATAATTTGATTCTAGATCTTTTTAAAAAAGTTCATTTCCGTCTTAAAGTTTAAGCCTTTGGACATCAAACCTTCCAATAATTCATGACATGTTTAGGTGGTGACTGTGACTCGGGGACAGTTGAGAGGATGAGCTATTTATTTTCTTTATTTGCTTGTATGTCATCTAACTCCACGAAAAGGTAAGGTATATGCTAGCAAACTTGTGTGTTTTATTCAGTGATGTATCCTTAGTGTCTAGAAGGGAATTTGGCACATAGTATGGCCTCAATAAATATTCATGGAATGATGACATCAATTGAAAAAAAAGAAACGAATCTGTTAAGAGAGGAAGGTGCAGCAATGGAGAGGCAATGCTGAGTTTCAGTCACAGCAGACAAGGAAATCTCACAGTTTTTCTAGCCCTGAAAGTGCAGAGGTGTGCACGAGTGATGGTGCCAAGTTGAAACCATGCGGGGAGTGTCATTTGGTTGTCTAGTTCCTTCTTTTGTCAGCCCATGATGACTGCAGTGTCTAGCTGCTTCCTATCTCCTCTGCTTCTTAGCCCCACAAGGATTCCTTCCTCTCCCAGTTGCCCCCTACATGTGTCAACAGGAAGGCTGAGCTTTCTGGATAACGAGCAGACCATGATGTGGTTGAGAACTTGGGTGGGCTGCAGACATACTCGGGCATCAGCTCAGGATCTGCCCTCTTGACATGCTCCTTGGTCTAACTCAGCCTCATGTTCCCCATCTGTGTGTTTGTGTTGATAATAGTTGTGCCTATCTTGTTGGCTTGTGGAAGGATGAATGAGAAGATGCCTAGTATGAGTACCAGATGATAAAGGCATTGTGTGAGGGGCTCGTTGCTTTCAAGAAGCAAAACTTCATGTAGAGGGACCATGAATGAATGCACTTAGCATAGGATTGGCTGGGGAGAAGCCTTGGCCATGTGTGAGCTTCTCTTCCCACGTATGTCTTTCCATTTTCCCAGTATTGAGAAACAGAAGAGGAGTAGGGAGCAAAGGAGATGGAAAGTGGAAAGACTCTGACCCTATCAAAGGATTTGGAGTGAAGGATAGTTCTAGATTTAGCTGCATCTCTGGGCCTGCGTTCTCCGGGCCCTTAGATGAGCCAGTTGTGTGTGACTTCCAACACCGAAGTGATCTACATGCAATAAGCCTTTCTTAGTCTGGGCATTGAAATTCTTCCAATGATATTATCGTGTTCATTTCAGTTTCTCTGTTACAGAAGATATTCCTTCCTGGATTTTCTTTCCCCTTTCGAGTTGATTTTAAAAAGGTTCGAATAGCACTTGCCATCAGGTAGCCAGGTTGGATTTGTCAGGCAGGTGCTTAGTGGGCTGTTTATGTCTTTTACGTTATCAGGCTATGGGGAGAGGACCATGCTATTCCGTGTGTGATCTCGGGGTTCAACCAGCCAACCTCACCATGGGTGCGGGTAAGCCGTTCATCTTCTGACAGGAAGAAACAAAGAATTTGACAGGCTTTTTCCCACTTAACTATTAATAATCCATTTGAAGACAAATAAAACATCTTATTAAAATACCTACGCATAAACATAGGCCGAGGCTACTAATTTTCCTGTATAGAATATGCAATTAGAACAAGATAATAAAGAAAATAAGCACCTAATTACAATTTGATGCCTTTATCATTAACCTTCAACTGTTATGAATGTTAATTCTTTGTCTTGCTTCCTTCCCTCTGTAACTTTAAACAAAGATGGAAGCATTCAGGCTATTCCTTTCTACAAATCTTTCCTGACACCCTCCGCCTCTTCCTAGGTACTGACTCCTCGACTTTTAGAATTCAAATATTCTTGTCTTTCTAGAAGCCTAATGCTTTCTTCTGCCTCTTTGCCTTCCCACTTTGGTATATGCTGTTCCCTCAGTCAGGAAAGCCCTTCCTCAGTCACCCTGGATATTGAGATTTGGTACAAACAACCTCTCTCCTGTAAGGGACCCTTCCAAGCAGAGAACTCTTTAAAAACCAGTTTTATTTTTTGTGAGTTCCTATTAATCACCTTGTCATTCTAATGCTGTGTTTACACTTCTGTCTCCCCATCCAGCAGGACCTAATTTTTTCAAGGACTTGGCCTTGGGGTGGGGTTCACTTTTGTTTGTTTGTTTGTTTTGTAACATTACAGTTTTATTGTGATATAACCCGTATACCATGTGATTTTGCCCATTTAATGTATATGATTCAGTGGTTTTTAGTATATTCACAGTGTTGTACAACCATCACCGCAAACAATTTTAGAACGTTTCCATCACTCCCAGGAAAAAACCCTGTGCCTATGGACAGTCATTCCCTTCTTACTCCCAGCTGTCCCCACCTTCACCAGAGGGAACCACTAATCTACTTTCTGTCTTTAGAGATATGCCTGTTCTGGACTTTTTATATAAACATCATTTGCTTTTAAACTGCACTACACATAATTAGAAGCGAAGAAAGTTCATTAAATGCCAGATTCAAAAAGACATCTCTAAATATTTTGCCTTAATGCAGGAGAGAAGCCCCCTGGACTGAGTCCTACTGTTTTAATTATGGGGTAATACAGATACCAGAATATCACAGAGTAAACTTAATAAGAACACCTTACCTTCTCTTTCAGGGAATCACTATCAGTAACAGTATACCAGAAGGCAAAGTTACTTGCCTTGCCTCTCATATTTTAGGGGCTCAGTTCTATTCAATTTCGATAAAATTTTGGAAGAAATAAAGCTACCTCTTAGTGTTATGTGCAAGCCACTTGCCTTCCCTTGTCATAACTGAATGCTGACATAAATCTTTTTTTAATAAAATGAACTATTAAAATTATTTCTTTCCTGAATGATGGCTGAAACAGATGTATTTTAATCTACAGGGCATAGAAAATGAAATTTACATGTCACTGAGGTCTCTCTAGTTAATAAATGTTTTAAATAGAAAGAAAGCACTAAGCTAAATAAATATGAAATATGCTGCTTGCATAGGATTAAAAAAGTAAAATTAGAGGTCTTGCTCCACCAAAGAACTGATGTATAAGGAGAAGGTATCTTTAACACTATCAAGTACCAATGTTTTAGAATCTCATGGAGACGCTGCCTTGCTATACTTCTTTAAAAACAAACAAACAAAACAAAAAACAAAAACCTGCAGCATGTCATTCAAAATATTCCCTCTGCCTTATAACTTGATTGCTGTCCCTGATTTGTAAGTATTCAACCTGTTTTCACTAATACTCTAACATTTTCCCTCCTTTTGTGTGCTGGTGAGCTAAAATAAATGGATTCCATGTAGAGCTTGGATCTAAAATTTCACAAAGTTTTGTTGTTGTTTTTGTTAGATATCATAAGGTTTATCTACATTTTGCTTATTACTGTCAGAAAATGTCCATGATTAAAAATGAGGAAATTGGAACTGCCTTTTAAAATGCTTGGCAGATAATTTTTTTTCCTTGAAAACACATACACACACACACACACACACACGCACCCCAAACTTTTCCTGGGTGCTCTGAACTGTTGCCAGACTAGATAAGGGTAAAACGGCTGAGTTTTCCTAAATTGCTTGCATGGAAAAGCTTCAAATCACTTTCATGGACAGGCAGTCGAAACACGAAGTGCCATGAATCCATCTCCCACCTTCCCCAAGACGTATCCCGGTAGAATCAACCTCGGGAAAATAAAATGGCAGCTTGGATGACCTGACTTGTACACTGAACACCACAATGCCTTGAAAGCTACTCTTTTCATTATAGTCAATGGGCTGAAAATACAAGAGTTCCATTCCAAATTCACTTCTCTATAGTTAAAAATTGTGGTGAAAGTCATTTTTCAAAAAAGTGTTTATAGGAAGGGCTCAGGTGCTACCCCAGTCTGATTAAAATGGGTTGTGGGTCCCTCCTCCCCTGCTTTTAAATTGCAACAAGCCAGACTCTGATATGATGCACAGATTTTTTTTTTTTTAACAACAAACTGAGTTTTAGAATTATAATTTAGAGTGTATTGGATGTATCACCAAAAGACAGGGTGGTTGTGCAATTGTAAGGGAGTATTGTATTGTTGCTAGTCTGAGTAAATCTAAATCTTTTCAAGCTTTGGTTGAGTGGGTTAATTCCAGGACCTGAATTACAAGTGCAATTTGAATTACATTGCAAACGCTGAACTTCCTTCACTTTCACGAAGTGCTTTCTTTTCCCCTTCTCAGACTTATGAATTCTAGCTATTTTGATGGTTTTCAAATGTTGGAATATTTCAGTTAGCTGTAAAAAATAGCAGTTCCAACCAGAAATGGAGGAAAAGATTTTTCCCCTTTGCCCCTTTGTTTATTAATTCATCTCTCTCTCTCTCTCTTTCCCAGCTTGCCTCTATTTTGTGAAATCTCCACTTCTATCATCATTTTAAGCCTTTAAAATTGTAACAACCCTGAACCATTCCAGGCAGGACAACATTAACCCTTTGATTCTAGCATATTTTGTAGAAAGAGTGCCACAAACATTAAGAACGCCCCATGCTTCACGTTGGTGGTGGGGGGGGAGTGGATGACGACGAATGAACAGGTAAGAAATCAATATATGATACAAATTGGGATTTCTGATTTGGAGATTTTCCCAAGCATCAACAAACACGGATAAATATGGTCTCTCTGAAACCCTGTGAGGTAGAGCCATAGGACGACACTGATTTTATGGACAAAGAACAAAGAGGTGGAGTGGATCGTGCAGAGCTTGAATTCCTGTCTCCCAGCCTGATTCTCATCCTGGTCCTCTGTGCAGAGGATGGAAAAGTCCCACTAAGAGGAAACAACAGGACCGGCTGGGTTGGGACCCAGGGTTTCTGCCACAATGCTAGAGATAATGTCAGGCATTTTAACAGTCGGGAGAGGTGGTAGACAAACTGCCTGGTAATTATTTAAGAACATAGTAATTTATTTGTAGCATAAAGTCTACGATCAAGCTGCTCAGGCATGACACTATAGCTTTCAGACCGTGGAGGCATTTATCTCCCCGTCTTGACAAAGGAAGTCTGATTGAATAATTGTCGTCAGAAGACAAGAAAATACAGGTTCATATTGGGAGTTCACAAGCTTGACAAATTTTTTAAGAGAACCTGTAAATGGGTACTAACACGGTAGAAAATTGCAGTAATCAAGGCTTTCAGCAAAGAACTAGAAATGAGTGATCAATCTAGAACACTGTATGCTGTGGTGACAGCCTGTTCTGGGGGCTTTGTTCATCAGTGCCCGCATTCCCCTCCCAGTTGTGAAGTCCCGTCCATTGCAGCACCTTTCCTGCAGGGGACCTGGCTGAGGCAGCTACTCATTTACTGAGGACCAAAGAGGACACTAGGAGACCCTGCAGGCAACCCAGGACCCTTGTCTGTCCTCACTTAAGAGATTATCACTGCAAGCAACACCACGGCGGATTTTCTCTGGCTTGCACATTATTGCTCTTTCATTTCTCTCTCTCTTTTTTTTTTTTTTTCAACATCACCATTTAAATCAGGCAGATTTATCCAGTCAAACCTTAGGCAACTAACAAAATCTTTCATTGCAACCACTGACTATTTCCAGGAGATGCTAGTTAAATTGGAAAAAAGATAGTGAAATATATTGTTTTCAGCTTTCAAAAATATTTAAACAGCACACTTTGCTCTTCTCCAAAAGCGAAAGGGAAAAATGGCTTTGAGGAAAACTATGCCAAAGATCAGGGATAAAAATAGCATGGAATTTCATTTTTTAAAAATCATCCAATGTTTTCCCTCCCAAATCTACATTTTATAAAAATTCTTGCTTCATTTATTCTCTGAATAATTTCCGTGTTACACATAAGTAACAGCAAATACTACTTCACACGTATTTATTGTATATTTCCACAAATCTATAACCTAGAATATCTCAAGCTGTCGTCCAGTTCATCCAAGCAAAATGGAAATTTTTCAGTTGGAAAACTTGAGAAAGTGTCCAAGCATTTGTGTCATCTATTAACTAAAATGTAGTCCCAATGCAGAATCTTATATTGATGGAAAATACAGTGTGACATTTGTTCCTCTTCTTTTTTCTTTCTATTTTAGGAAAATAGCATTATAAGGATGGGAATGATGCAATATTCAGGCAGTAACTTTGAAAACAAAGTCAGAGGTTGTAAAATTTAACGTTCTCATAACAGCATTAACTTATCCAGGTTGTCCGTAGAGTACATTAAGGGATCGCATTTTGCTGTCTTCCATGTAATTGGAAATATTCTATAGGTACAATTTGAGTGAGTTAATGTTTCTAGGAGAACCTTAACTTTTGCATTTCTTGACTTTTTTATGTTTGAATTTGTAGCTTTAACATTTGCATTAACATAGTTATTTGCATTTCATTACAGCTGAAGTTAGCATATTCCAGAACTAAAGTCATAAGTGAGTGTTTACTTAAAGATCTCTTTAAACAAAAATATTCAACTTTTTTTTTTTTGGTGTACGTATTTATGGTTGAAAGGTATACTAGTTTAAAACTGTGATTGTGTGTGCATGTGTGCTAACTTCAGTCTAATAATTTTTGTGCACGGTAAGTGCCCAAGACTTTGGCAACAATTGAAGAGGTGAGTAAATGAGCAAAAATAGAAAAAAGTGGCAATAAGATCAGTGGATTGCTTGAATTAAAAAGCAATTCTCAGGAAACTTGTCCTAAAAAGGAAAGAATGTCTCAGCCTTTTCTAATATCCTGCTGTTGGTTCTTGCTGTGTTGTTTTAAATATTCTTCAGTTGAAAGGAAGAATCCTATTTCTCCAATTTTGCATATAAAGAAAACTAGTTCCTAAGAGATCATGTTTATCTCAAAGAGAAAAGGGAGGGGAGGGTATGCTACATTGAAAAAAAAAAATTGGAAATCCCATTGTGCCTTGAGCTTTGGAAATCTATATGAAGATCTAGATATAGATAAATGCAAAATGGAAGGGATAAGGAACAAAGCTGTTATTCTAATTATGAAGAAATATTTAGCATAGAAATCCCTTCTTCATACTGTAGACTCTATGTGGGTGGGAGTTGCCTTGTTTTTATGTCCTAGTGTCTAGGAAATGCTAGGGACATTTTCACTCTTCTTCTAAGTAACACAGTTAACACAAAAGCATAGCCAATTGCATGACTCTATGTACTTCAGATTGAATTAACCAAAAGTTATGTTTTCAGGGGCATGACTACTGCTTAAGAGCAGAGTGAAATCAACTCTGTTCTGTCTTAGATCATGCTCCTTTATATTGTAGGGAATCCAATGTCGCCACCCTAAAATACGCCTCTTCAGCATGTTGATTATTTTAAGCTGGCTATTTCTAAGAAACAGCAGACACAGGGGAAGCTCTGGAAACCAAGTAGAAGTTAGCCTTTTGTAAGATTCGTTTACAGCTTATAGGGGAAATCTCCATATTTGCAAGCCTGTGTCCCTCAGGAGGAGGGGGAGGGCTCTAAACCTCTAAGAACTGTTACGGGGTTGGGGGAGGGCATGGACTTAAATCTGTGTAACTACTCTAAACTTACTTGTGCTTCTTCTGGTTACCTTCTGGTTACCTTCCATAACTGACTCCCCCCACTCCCAACACTTTCTTTGTCTTAGGCTGAAGTGGTATTTCAGGGGTGGCTTTAGCCATTTCAGGGGTTGCTCAGTTTTCCTGGGTCTCTTCCTTGTACAGGAGGGAGGCTTACATGTTATTAAACTTTTGTTTTCTCTTTTTTCTGTGACTGTCTCATGCCAATTTGATTCTTAGACCAGGAGAAGAATTTTGAAGAGTATGAAAATTTTTTTCCTTCACAAATATATACAAAATGTTTTTAGGTATTTGTAAAAATAGTGCACCAAAAATGTTTTAAGAGTTATTATATATCTATAATAAGGACATTTTTCTCAACCAAAAGTTGGTTTGTTAAGAAAACCTGAGAAGGTGCAAAACATTTAGCAAAAATTTGAGTTTCACAAAACTCTGAGCGAATGAGAATTTCCTATTCCCTTTAGTGGGTCTTTCTAGTTAGACTAAAAATGAGAGTGACATGAGATAGACTAACATGAGAAAATAAAATTTAATTTTGTACTATAAGGAACCCACACAGATATAGGAATTCCAAAGACAGACAAAATGAGATATATATGTCATTCTGAACTAAGGAGAAGGGGAAGGGCTCTGGAACTTTAAAGGAAAAGAATATAATTCACAGGAAAACAAAAAAGAGTAAATGGTTGGTAACAAATCCATGCTGGGACACTCTGAAACAATGGAGCATGGAGGTCTTAGATCAAGTAGATCTTGTCAGGTTCCTCCCTGTCTACCACACCTAGTTTATATCATAATGTACTTCTCTGTGGTGATAGGTCTCTTCCTGGAGCATGTCTTCATTCTAAATTCTTCTCAGGCAGGTTGGGGGAAGGTAAAGAGATTTTCCTGAATCTGCTAGGTTTCAACTACTTTTTACTTCAAAATGATCTCACACCGAAGTAACTAGTCTTGGGTGGCTTGCCCTTGATCCCTACAAAACCATATTAGAGATAAACATAGACACTATGCAGATTTAAGTTTTGTTGGGGGGAGGGGGGAACATAGAGAAGAAATAAATGTGGAAAGAATCCAAGAGAATACAAAGCAGCAAATCACATTAATCTATTTATGTAACAAATATTTATTGAGCACCTATTATGTGTCAGGTGCCTGAATGCTGGGGATGCAGCAGTGAAGGAAACAAAGTAAGTCCCCACTCTTATGAAATTTATCATCTAGTGGGTAAGACAATGAGAAAGGAAAAGAAATACATGGTTAAGATTATTTCACATAATTAAATGCTATAAATAAGATAAAACAGGGTAGAAGGGAGCTATTTTAAATTGGGGAGTCAGGAGGAGGAGCAGCATTTTAGATTTGCTGATCGGGGAGACCTCTTAGGAGGTCACGCTTGAGCTGTGACACCTGAAAGATGGAAGGTGAATGTACATTGACACATCATTATCACCCAAAGTCCAGAGTTCACACTAGAGTTCACTTTTGTCACGGTAATTTCTATGGGTTTTGACAAAGGTATGGTAACAGGTATGGACCATTATAATACCATACAGAGTAGTTACAAAAATCTCTATGCTCTGGTCTACTCATCCCTCCCTCTCCACAAATATCAAATGACTCCAGATCTTTCGCTGTCTCCAAAATTTTCTCTTTTCCAGAATGTCCTATAGTAGGAATCATACAGTGTGTAGTCTTCTTGCAGTATGTAGGCTTCTTTCGCTTAGTGAGATGCATTTAAGTTTCCTCCATGTTTTTTGATAGTTTATTTCTTTTTAGCGCTGACTAATATTCCGCTGTCTGGGTGGGCTGCTGTTGACTCTGGCAATTTGTTTCTTCATTCAGCCAAGGATGCACCAGCCAGTGTGGAACGCCATGGAGGATAAAGTGATTAGCTAAATAAATTTTGCCTGTGGAACTCACAGTCTGGTGGGGAAGATAGATGCCAAATCACTAGTGAAAGGAATGAATGTAAAATTACAAACATATATGTGCTCTGAAGGAGTGCAAAACCTTTTTCTAGGTATTTGTAAAGAGACCCTTGGAGTCAGGAAGGGATTTCCTGATAAAATGATACTTGGAGTAAGTACTTGGAGCAGGATCTAGGATACTTGGAGCAGGATCTAGGATAAAGTGAAGAAGGAGGCAGTGGGGGAGAGAAGAACATTCCAGACCAAAGAAGGAACAGAAAGGGTGTCTGAGAGGCTAGAGCACAGCTCTCAGCCAGAGGCAGGATACCTGACTGAGTGGGACCCTCTGGGCTGCGGGAAGGTCACACTGTCATCCCAGGAGCAGTGCGAAGGCTCTGATGGGTTCCAGGCGGAGAAATGACATGGGCAGAGGGGTGTGCTGGAAGGAGACTTTTCAGCCGTCCGCACGGTGGCACCTGTGGCTTGAAAACCAGTGGTGGGAAAGGAGGTAAGGAAGGGAAGCAGGTTGGAGAGTATTTTGCAAGTGAAAATGAATTAGAGGACAAGTGACGGGGGAGGGGAATGAAAGAAGTCTCCTGGGTTTCAGGCTGGAACATCAAGATGGGCTGAAACCGGGACCATTAGATGAAGATCAGGGTTGCCTATAAAATAATCTAGTCACCTTTTCCCACATTAGGGAAAATGGATCATGGGGCTGCTACCAGATGTAGCGGGTTCTAGAACCAAAGAGGACAGATTCTTGCTCAAATTGTGAAGAGGAAAATTGTCAGGGACGGCTCTTAACAGAAGAACTGTGAGTAACAGAATTAGACATGGAATTCTTTTTCTTGTTTTGGAACTCAGTAACTGAGCAAAAGTGAGACTCATGCAGATTTCAGTAGAGCTTTACTTGGTTTTAGAATCGGCAAGATTTGTAAGAATAGCATCACATTTTCCTATAACTTTTTAAATAGATGATAGCCTATAATAAAATGAAAATAATACTTATGAAAAACATAATATCTGTTTAGAAGGGTGTTCCATGATTTATTATTTGCATGGTTTATTTCCTATACTAATAAAAACACCCAACGCCACTTATTAAATAAATATCCTTTTTATCGCCAGGGCTATGCTGGTAAATGTCTGACAACGGGCTCTCCAGGGAAAGCAGAGAGCTCTGTTGGTGGCTTTTGCCAATTTCCTTCTCTGTGGTGTAAATTTTCCCATCGTGGCCAATTCAAACTACTGGGGTGACGTCACTGAACATAAAATTGGGAAGAGCGGTGCACAATCCTCTCCCAAGTCCTGTGAGTCAGCTCTGGCACATCACTGCATTTCTTTTTATTAGTAAGGAACTCGGGCCCTAGAAAGTAAGAAACTTACCCAAGTTCACGGAGAGTAAGTGGCAGAGTGAGAATTTACACTCTGGCAGAGACCCCGAAGCCGGGTGTTTAACTGCTATGCCATATACACCAAGAGTTGAGTCATAATGTTGAAAGGTTGATGCAAACCCAGGGCTCACTTTAAGTCCAACTTCTTTTAACAAGCAAAAAAACAGAACCCCAAAAGGTTTTTGTTGATTTCCTCAATGTTAAAAAGCTCTTTCTTAGCAAAGCTGGGGCTATAACTGATTCGTTGGTCACTGCCCTGGACTCTGCTGTAGCAGCTTGGTTCTTGCAAACCTCCTCTATAAAAACGTTAAATAGGGGCACCTGGGTGGCTCAGTGGGTTAAAGCCGCTGCCTTTGGCTCGGGTCATGATCCCAGGATCGTGGGATTGAGCCCCCCATCGGGCTCTCTGCTCTGTGGACAGCCTGCTTCCTCCTCTCTCTCTCTCTGCCTCTCTGCCTACTTGTGATCTCTGTCAAGTAAATAAATAAAATCTTAAAAAAAAAATGTTAAATAATGGGGCACCTGGGTGGCTCAATGGGTTAAGCCTCTGCCTTCGACTCAGGTCATGATCTCAGGGTCCTGGGATCGAGCCCCACATTGGGATCTCTGCTCAGCAGGGAGCCTGCTTCCTCCTCTCTCTTTGCCTACTTGTGATCTCTCTCTCTCTGTCAAATAAATAAATAAAATCTTCAAAAAATATTTAAATAATTTCTTTTATAGAAAAACTGGGAGAAGTTTTTCTTCCATGTATTTGGAGTGAAGAATCTCATCATCTGGCGATGGGACTCAGCAAAGTCACCTTGTTGCAAGCAGTTTATTCATTGTGTACAGAACTCCTAAAGCACAGTCATCATAATAGCCACCATAGCCACCATTGTTTGTTTTGTATGTAATAGTTTATTTCGCACAAAGGCAATACGCTATGAAGACCTAAATGTGCTCCCAGTTGTATGTATCCTAAGGTGTACATGTTTGTGTGTGTACAACTGTAAAGTGACAAAGACTCATTGCCTAACTAGTTCTATAACTAAGGGCATAACTAAAAATCAAGCTATGTTTGGAGACTCCAAAAGCCCACACTTGAAGAAGCAGGTCCTATGCAATTCCAGCTCATTTTAGAGCCATGCAAATGACACAATTCGCTTTCATCTCAAATTTAGCAGTTTAAAAGTGAAGGAAAGGAGGAAAATGAATTATGGATTGAGCATAAGCATGACAACAAAATTTCAGAACTTCTAGTGAAATCTCAAAACACTCTTTGGCCAAGTTACCAGCCCTCCGTAGATCAGGGAAAACAGCTACTCACCCCACAGCAGCGTTATTAGCAAAAGAGGATCAGCTATGGTATTGCTAGCTACAATTGCAATATGTAATTTCTAGAGAGATTCTGAATTTCAAGGAGACTCCAATTCAGAAAGTGATTAAAGATGAAACATTTTATTACTTTTAAGAGGATATATAGTATGAAAGTCTGTGTTCACATAAACTTAACCAAACATTTTAAAAAAACAAAACAAAACCCTGCTACACATGGAGAAACATTTTATTTTCTTGATAATTAACAAGGGGAGACTTGCTGTTTGTTGCTTCTTAAAAGATTTTATTTTTTCATCTCGTTCTTTAAATCAAATGATAGCCTACGAGTATGGAAGTAAGAAGCATTCTAAGAGTTATATATAGAAATTATTCAAGAAAAGTGACTTTTATTAAGGTGAATGGTTCATTACACTTCTGGGGGTTTAAATTTGGCCTATCGGTGTTTCGATAGCACAGCAGGTAGACTTGTAATCTTAGAAAGAAAGTAAGAACTGCGAACTATTCTGTCTTTAAAATGTGCTAAGCACAGATTGGGCCTATGGAAATACGACACCCAAATTAACATGAGATCGAAGGAAAGTGGGAGATAAAATGAAGATCTGAACTATGTGCTCGAATGTTGTAGATGTTCTGAGGGAATCTTTGACCTTTTGTGGAGCCAGCACTTTAAGCCTGGGGACAAATAGTTGCATTTTTGACAGTCATGTGAAGATTACACTGGGGAACAAAGATGTGAGACCCTTTCTCTGTCAGAACTTAGAATTAAACCCACATCAAAAGCATTTCGAGAAGTGGAAGATCAGTGGGACATACTCAGTAAAAACCTCTTAATGAGCGGATAGACTGCTGTATAGTTTCTATGATGTGTCAACTTAGTCTTGACATAACCAATTCCCAATTCTCTATGCAAGATAGAATAAGGGTACAAGGATAATTGAAACCCACAGATAATCTGCGGGTTCCATTTTAACCCTCAATTGTAACTGACTGCCTTAAAGCCTTACTGATCTCCTCTTCATGAGGCTAGCACATCAGCCTATCCTGAAAGTGTTGGGAAACCATGAAATAAATAGAGGCTGTATCATTCAAGAGTCTGGCAGGAAACAGATGGTATGCTCAGAAGGCAATTAAGAAGAGTTGAATGAAGAGACCACTTTCAAAGATGTGGGTAGGGTCAAGGGAAGCCAAATGGCTGAGGAAACATCCTGGGCTTAGCAATGACCAAGAAGTGTTTCCACCCCTGAGGATGAAGGAGCAAGAGGGCAGAGCTGTGAGTAGAACCAAGCTGCTTGGCAGGGACCGTGGTCTTGCCTGCAGCAAGGTGACCATGGGCAGCCAGAGCTCCACGGAGCAGGAGCCAGGGCAGTAAACACCAAACCTCTCTGTCTTCTTGCCCTCTGATCTCCTGCCAGCGCTTCCCACTGGCTAAACCATCTGGAAGCCAGAAAGAAAGTAAAGCTGTTGATGTGGTCTACAGATATCAGCATCCTGGGGCACAGAGCAGGATGGAGAAGGGTCAAGAGTAAATCTAGAGGGACAAACAATATGGAACCCAAAGGAGATAAGGAAAATGATCTCGGAGAGGTCAACTAATCATCGTTACCAGCCCCTGCATTTGAATGCAAGACCACAACCTTTAGAAGAGATACTTTCAGAAAGCCAGTCAAAACAGAATGTAAAAGAAAGGAATATTCTCTGGGAAATGGCCATCTACACTACATAACATGTAAGTATTGGGAATACAGTCTTTCATCCTTTAGAGACAGACAGAGAGAAAAGGAGGTAGTAAGGGGAAAGCTGGTGCTCATTTTGCTGTTTGAATTTTGAGAATAGAAAATCTTAGCTGTGATTACATCAACTTTTATCAACAGGGAGTCCTGAGGTGTTCCTTGATGAAAGCTGACACATGACCATTCCAAAGGTCAATGTGAAAAGCAGAAGTTTCCGTTGTTCCTTTTGAAATTCATTCCCAGCCTACATAGGCACACTCCTGTATTTCAGTGGCTCATGAGAAAGACAGTGTTACTTGTATCATTATTTACTAAAAAACATCCTAAAATGAGCCTTTCTGGGAGATCCAGATACTGCAGGAAACTGAATTGTAGTAACTCAAAGTGTTATAAACGTTTTATAAAGTATCATGGCTTAATTATTTTAGTATGTTTATGGATTATACAATACAGACCAGCCCGTGTTAATGCAGCTCTTGTTCTCTCTCTTTATCGTATTGGAAAAGATGCTGTTTGAGGGGATTTCTGGAGTGGAAATATGCAAGAGTGCCTGTTGCCCTTCATTCCCATCCACTTTCATGATAGTCTCCACCCTGTCACATCCCCTAGCCCGATCCGATCAGCACTTGCGTGTGTTTTAACTTTTTTGGCTCAATATTCATTGAGTGCTAGAATAAGCTTCACTGACATGATCTCTGAGTCTCAAGTGCTGGGCCGAGCCCTGAGTGTCCAGAACTTCCCCCAGCCCCAGGGGTGAGTCTTACTTCAGGTGACAAATCATATTTAGAGTGGTAAATTTTCATAACACAACCCTGAACTTCAACTTGCTTGACCAAGAAATTTGTACTTGCCCTAGCCTTTGCCCTGAACGGGGTCGGGGCCATGACCTTATCATCTTTCTTGCTGTTCTTCTGGGCTTCTGCTGCTATGCTCTGCCCCCCATACTGGGCTTCATGTAATAAGTCACTTGCCCCTTTTACTCCACTTCCCTACCCTTGCCCCCATTTCATGTTGTCCCAGCCTACGGGACCAGGCTTCTGTCTACCTTCTGTGAGGTAGGCTCCCCAGTGAGATGGATATGCAGAGAGATTGAGCAGAAACACAGTCACCCCTCCATCACCAGGATTTCTGCTACTTGGCTTCTTCTATTTGTTTCTTATTGGATGAATTAGATATTTTATGTTTTATACTGTCACCTGCCTCCCAAAAGTCCTCTAAGGTCAGTCCCACATCAAGGTCAGTGATGGTAGCTTCCCAATTTATCTGGTCCCAGTGTCCTTCTCCTTTTTATTGTCCCCTGCTACTATACGCTCTACCACCTGGAGGCTGACCCACCTATGACAGATTGCCTCAGATAAATAAATTCCCTATTTTCCAATAATTGGTTGTATTCCAGTAGGATGTGATATTGAAATGTTAATCTTTTGAATAGGAGACACACTGAAGGGCTAGAACTTTATTATTTGCTCTGAAAATGTCATATAAGTTTAGGAAACTTTAAACTCCTCTTTGGTTATTTCATTAGGAAAAAGGAATCTCATTTAACTGGCACTTTTACATCTACATTCATGCTTTTAAAACACTGAAGTGAGTGTTCTACAGCTATGTAAAGAAACACATTATCAAAGCATTAGGGAATGATTAAACTGACATTTTCTTAAGAAAACGAAAAGAGCAGGAAAAAGCCATTCTAAAAGGACTGAGTGCTACATACTCCAGATGTTATCTGCAGTGCTTACTCAGGGATCTTTAAAGAAGCTTATTACCAAGTACCCTAAGAAGACAAGTGTGGATGTGTACAGATCAGAGGAATGCAAGTTAATGCACCTGCCAGATTTTACTATCTTACAAAGTATGTCAATCAGCACTCAGACCTTGCATTTAAAAATGTGTTCTTTCAGGTTTTCTCTGTGCTGTATCATTCATAACTTAATCCTCCAAGTCAGTAACCGTTCCGTGTTGCCGATTGTCATGAATGGCATATGTACACACACACACACACACACACACACACACACACACATGGCTTTTGAGGTTATTAATAATCCTTTCTGGACATAAGGAAATATTTTGAAATATGAAAAAGTTAGGATCTTGACTAGCTCAACTGTTCAAACATTTTCTTATTCAGCTAGCATTTATTAAGTGTTTGCTGTATACGAGGCACCACTTTTCATAGTTTCATGCATGCCATCTCAGGAGATCAGTATTGCAAAGTTCCAGGATGTGGATCGAAACTGGAGGGAAATCATAGTCTTCTATGGAAGAGACAAAATAAGTTAAACTTAAACTAAACTTGAAAATAAGCTAAACTGACCTTATTAGAAGAACATTTCTAGCAGTGAGAAGAGAAAGGAAGCCCCAAGAGAAAGGAACAAGATTAGGAGAACAGGGATGGCAGAAAGTGGTTGTGAATGATCTGGCCTCTTTCTGAGGCCATGGCCAGGGAGTCTGGCGAATAATGCCAGATACGTGCTTTTTCAACATATATGGGAGGGGGTGTAACTAGGATTGGTTAAGTGTTCATCATATGTCAATCGAGACACTTTTTAAATTTGACCTCTGACATCTTAACAGCAATTAACATAGTTGAACACACTCTCCTTCATCAGATACTATGTTTCCTTGGTTTCTCAACAGGTTCTCAAAGGGTTGTCCTCTACCTCCCTGGCTACTTCTTCTCAAGGTCGCTTGCAGTCTCCCCCTCCTTTTCCCTTTCTTTGAATGTCATTGTTCCTGAGGGCTCTGCCTACAGAACCCTTCTTATTTCTCGTATTCTGTCTAGGAGATCTTTATCTCTGGGCCTCTAAGACATGGAATCTCTTCCTGAATTTCAGACCCTACAACTTATGTTTGGCTAGACATTCTATAACTCTTCAGATTCAGTACATCCAGAACCAAGCTCATCTCCCCCTTAGGCCCTCTACTTCCTTCTAGAAAACCTGCTTTGGGTAGTCACTATCTTGGGAAGAATGACCATCTTCTGATGTTCATGGGCCCTGGCCATCCTGATCATCACTTTTGTCTTCTTTTCCCTCTTCACCTTGGACATTCTCTAAGCCAATGTCAACCACCAGGTCCATTTATAGGTCTAACCTATCATGTGTTTTACATCCATCTTCTCACTCTCTCCACTGCCATCACCTACACTGTCTATGTTAGAGGAAACCCCCCATAAAGCAAACAGATAATGAGAAATTGGAAAACTTAAGAAAGCACAGAGTAAGAACTTTGAGACCTACATTCTTGTCTCCACTTTGTTCACATCTGGCCAAAGGATGAGAAATGTCTTTCATGGAGCTAGGAGCTAGTTTTAGGCTAGCTAGGAGCTAGTTGTGCCTTATTTCTCTCTCTCTCTCTCTCTCTCTTTTTAGGAGTATAGCACTACTATGTTTTTAAATAAGTGTTTGTTGAATGGAGGACCAGGATCAGAGATGATTCAATAATGTAACATTTTACTAAATTTAAAAAAATTTTCTGTCTCTAGGGATGCCTGGGTGGCTCAGTTGGTTAAGCGGCTGCCTTCGGCCCAGGTCATGATCCCAACGTCCTGGGATCAAGTCCCACATCAGGCTCCTTGCTCAGTAGGGAGCCTGCTTCTCCCTCTGCCTCTGCCTGCCACTCTGTCTGCCTGTGCTCGCTCCTGTGCTCTCTATCTGACAAATAAATAAATAAAAAATCTTAAAAAAAATTTTTTTTCTATCTCTAAAATAAAGATATTTTAGGTAAAGATGGGATAAAATTTAACATGTGGATAAAGAGGTATAGTGGAGTAAATGGAATCTGTAGCCTCTTATAAGATCCATAAGGGGAGAAGTATAATGTGATAATTAAGGCAAATCCAGGGGCCAACTGTGGATTTTACCTTCATACGAAGTATGTCAGTCAGCATTCAGACCTTGCATTTAAAATGTGTCCTTTCAGGTTTTCTCTGTGCTGTATCATTCAGAACCATCCTCCAAGTCAATAATGGTCCTGTGTTGCCATGGACTGTTTTTAGGCTGTAATTCTGTGTGTTGGGAACAGAGCCCATTTGTTTTTATTTTGTCTTCTTACACTGTGCTGGGTTAGTCTTTTTGGTCCAGTTTCCCAGAGGCAGACCCTGAGATGATGAATCATGTACATGTGATTGCCTAAGGACGTGTTCCTAAGAAATACAGGGAACAGGAGGAAGCAGTACAGGGAAGGGGGAGAACTCAGGGAAGGGGGAGAACCTAGGTAAGGGTCTGATTTCTACCCAAGTCCTGTGAAGGGTAGGTTTCACCTGATGCCACAGAGACATTCTGAAATGTAGATTTTGTTCCTAAACTGGCCCAATCTGATGATAGGGATCCGCGTAGTCCTCTGAGGAAGCCTGGCAGACGGCAGATGTAGGCACTGTAAGCAGAAATGGCTGAAGTCAGGACAGAGCCCATGGGAATGGGAAGGAACCAAAGGAAGGAATCTGCAACTATTGGGGGCACTGGCAGAATTTCCTCTAGTCTATCATCTTTAGATATTCCTGGCCTTGCTGGTATTGATTGTTTGATTAAAATTGGAATTGTCACCTATATTGAGTGAAGAAAATGCAGTTGCTGTTTTGAGAGTCCACACTTGTTCATCCTGCCTTGGGATGATGTGTGGTTAAGGCTGGTTCTTCCTTTTGGTTGGAATGGCCACCCCATCCTCACGGTAAGTAACTCATGTTTTCAGAAAAAGGCCAGAGGAGATCACTGAAACCTTGTTCATTTTTAAGCCGCAATATGTTTGTTCCAACAATAATTTCCTTATAGGTATTGTCTCTTTTGCATTGTTTAACCTAAAATGCTTTTTTGGGAGAAAGAAGTGAGAGAGAATGTGCTCGGACACTAAGTAATGTGCCCAAGGTCACACACAGGTTCTTCTGACTCTTGCCCTGAATAAAAAGACTGGGGCAGTGTGAGTAGCCTCAGCTGTAAGAGTCTTGTCTAATATTCTGTTCTGAGGGAGACAATAATGATTGTGAACCAGAAAAATCATCTCTGGGACACCTGGGTGGCTGAGTCAGTTAAGCCTCTGACTTTGGCTCAGGTCATGATCTCAGGGTCCTGGGATCAACCTCTGCATTGGGCTCCCTGCTCAGCAGGAAACCTACTTTACCCTTTCCCTCTGCCCCTCACCCTGCTCGTGCTCTCTCACTCTCTCTGTCCCTGTCTCCCTCAAATAAATAAATAAATAAATAAATAAAATCTTAAAAAATAAAAGGAAAAACATCTCTATGGGATTGGTACAGTTAAGATGCACCTTATGACGTAGGCACTCAGGTTATTGTGATATTATTTTTATCATTATTCACAACAATGGTGGTTAGTCATTTACTAATTTATTCAAGAGCATTACTGAATGTTACATTACAGGCCATGTGCTAAGTGTTGGGGATACACTGTTGACGCTCAGGGACATAGTCTCAAGTTTCAAGGAAATTTTAGAAGGAAAACACATGTATACATAATCTTTCCTGGTACCTGTTTTACAGTATTAAAATCTCTTTTATAATTAAACCTGTTACTTTTGTTTAACCCAGAATTTCTCAGGGTTATTTGATCATGGAAAAACTTACCTTATCATTGCTCTTTGCATTTCGTGCAAGCCCACTGAGATGTCATGCAACACAAGTTGGGAAACACCACTGAAGCAGGATTTCCTCCCCCATGAGGCCTAGTATGTATTCCCTCAATGTGCTGTATTTGCATAAATCATATTATGTAGGTGGCTGCCTGCTTTGCCCATGGTCAGGGCCAGCCCTGGATAGGGTACAACCCTGGAGTGAACAAAACAAGAGTCACTCCTGGGCAGAGAACACAAACTTTGTCAGAAAATAAATTACTGGAAACATTTTTATTAAAGAGGAGTAGTTTTGAGGGTGTGATAACTTCCGTTAAAGCTTACGCAGTTAATCATTCCTTGTTTGAGGTTTGGACTTTCTTCCCTTTGATGTAATTAGCCATTAGGCTTTCTGAAGTACATTTTTCATGTCAAGGAGACAATGGTTTCAAAGGAGAGATAGGGTGGGGCTGAAAGGAAGGCCAAGTTAATGCACAGAACAGCAAAAGACACAGGAAAATATCAACTCTTCTTGCATGAGCCGTTTCCTAATGGTGCATTGGAACACGATGCTATTTTCACTATAAATACAGCGATGTTTTACACTCTGTTTGCTGCACTGTAAGGGTTTTCTGGTGTTTTCTTCAGAACTGTGGGAGGGAGAAGTGTGTGTCTTTGGGAGTGGTCTAGAATCATTTTTCCTGCTTAACCAGGAAAGCTCTCCTGTTATATTTTATTTGTTTATGTTTCAAAGCCAAAGATGGCAGTTGCAAAATTAATAACTGCTAAAAGCATTTTGTAACTTCTGAAGTGGATGCTTTGACTGTTGAGACAGGATTGGTCAGTCACCTGTTGGCCCATTCATATCGGAACTGGTTTTGCTATGGCAGAAGAAATAACAGGTCAAGCTACTCAAAGAAAGTGTAGTTTATCTAAACTATTTATTCCATAAATGTCTATG
>RCUC01105485.1:0-12312 GCA_003697995.1 Taxidea taxus jeffersonii
GCTGGCATCATAACCCGAGCTGAAGGCAGTGGCTTAACCCACTGAGCCACCCAGGCGTCCCCCAATCTCAACTTTTAATAACATTGATTTATGTCATATAAATCCCCAAACTGTTTTATTTCCACTTTACTTACAAGTACTGCAGACATAGAACATGGCGATATTTGGTACTTATTTTTCTGTTCTTGGATTTTGGATTCTTTGCTCTATCAGAGATTAAAAGACCCCATAAAGTGCTTTTAGCTTTATTTATCATTATCTCTTCTCTTAAAGGAAGATACTTGGCAAGCAGAGAAATTATATTTTTGCCAACATATACTCAGTAACAGAGTAGTAGTACATGAGAAATATGCCTTCTACATATTTGTTGAAATAATGAATGCATACTTTATTCCTAGTAGGTTTGTGGAGCCCACAAGTCTACGGAGAAGGATGATCAAGAGGCTGGAGCCAAATGTATGCCTAAGGATTAGATAGGACGTGAAGGAGAGGAGACCCTGAAAGAAATCTAAGTCTCACAAAGTGAATACTCATGGCAACTCTGGAAGGAAGAAATAAAATTATAACTGAGAGAAGTCCAGGAGCAGGAACCCAGAAAGAACAAAAATAAAAATTGAGCTGTTTAGGAAAATGTAAACAACTGGCAAACTAGGACAGGATTTCTCCATCTTGGCACTATTTATGCTTTGAACCAGAAAATCCTATGGAGGTCTGTCCTGTGCATTGAAGGATTTTTCAGCAATAACCTTGGATTCTGCCAACTAGATGCCAGTAGCACTCTTCACCTGCCACCACTTGGTTGTTTTCATTATATCAAGAAATGTAGGCAGTTACTCTAATTACTTTTAAAGTATTATTATGTTTTCACTTCTGGGACTGAACTGTCTTACTAACTATACTGATTCAGAATCAGGTTTATTGTTACCCAAGTACGTTATTAAATTTTTGGTGTTTGGGAATTTTTCTCTGTATCTGATTTTGATTAAAAATCTAATTTTAACATGTTTTTCTCCACTTAAGAATAATTGTATAAAATGCAGACAAAATTTTTGCAGTAAACAAAATTAGTATTTCTCTTAGAACTACATATCTGTTCCAGCTTAAAGTAAATTCAAGAGTAACTAGTTTAATGTCATTATTTATTTTATTTGAATATTTATTTGAATATTTGAATAGAGATTCAAAATTATTTGTCCAGGGCAACTGAATCAGACTGTAAGAAGCTGTGATTAAAAGTTGTGCTTAAACTAATAAAAATAGTTTATAATCACAATGTTTTTCAAATATTAAGTTGGAAAACTGCAATGCAACTATAGAAGGTTGCAAAATGAAAGCAATATAGTACAAGAAGTGGATTACTTGAAGTTCAAGTTTTAAACCCCTTGCTATGGAAGGTAAAGTCAATTTTGTGATTATCTCACTGAAAAGAAAAAATTAAAAAAAAAACTTACAACAAATATATTTTTGTTTAGAATGCATTTGACTGAATGATGTAGAGGAAAATTTTTATCACTGAGAGCTGAATGAAGAAATGCTTTGAGTTCATTTTTGGAACTCAAAGTTTCTTAATCACTCTGAGACAAACAGTGGTAGAAATGAGGTCACATCTCAGTTACATGCTTTTCCTAAGCTTCCCCCTGCTTTTACCCAGAGAGAAGCAACTGGTTTTCACCTCTGTTTTAACCCCTTAAGTAGTAATGGGCTTTTATATGAGAAATTATATGCCATCCATTCTTTATAGGATTTGGTTGGCAAATTGTATAGTATTAATTTTATTTTTTTTTAAGATTACTTATTTATTTGACGAGAGAGAGAAAGTGTGTGCACAAGCAGGGGGAGTATGAGAGGGAGAAGCAGAGTCTCTGCTAAGCAGGGATCCTGATGTGGGGCTTCATCCCAGGACCCTGGGATCATGATTTCAGCCTGAGCCAAAGGCAGTTGCTTAACTAACTGAGCCACCCAGGCACCCCATATTGTTTAGTATTTAAGAAAATGTTCTCCTGGGACGCCTGGGGGGCTCAGTTGGTTAAGCAGCTGCCTTTGGCTCAGGTCATGATCCCAGCATCCCGGGATGGAGTCCCACATCAGGCTCTTTGCTCGGCAGGGGGCCTGCTTCTCCCTCTGCCTCTGCCTGCCTCTCTGTCTGCCTGTGCTTGCTCTTGCTTGCTCTCTCTGACAAATAAATAAATAAAATCTTTGAAAAAAAAAAGAAAAAAGAAAATGTTCTCCTTTTTAGCATATGTGCTTTCAGTCTTATCTTCACTCCATCAGTATAATTCTTTTTTTTTAAATTTTATTTATTTATTTGATGGAGAGAAATCACAAGTAGGCAGAGAGGCAGGCAGAGAGAAAGGGGAAGCGGGCTCCCCACCGAGCAGAGAGCCCGATGCAGGCCTCAATCACAGGACCCTGAGATCACGACCTGAGCCGAGGGCAGAGGCTTAATCCACTGAGCCACCCAGGCACCCCCATGAGTATAATTCTCCTTTCTCTTCTTATTCTGAGTTCCCCAAATATTCCCCACTACAGCAGGGTTATCTATCATCTTCCCATATGTCAAGTAATTATAACATGTGCTACTACTACCTCTAAACTAACCTAGTTAGACATTGAATCACTTAGCATTAGTATTTACATTCCTAGTAAAAACTGGAAGTGAAATTTCTGAAAGAAAGGACGAATATATAACAAATGTATTATAAGTACTGTTAAAAGAATATTTAGGGGATTTGAATTTTTTCTTATCTAAATAAGGTTTTTAATTTGCTTTTATCAAGCAGAGCAAGGAAGAATACAATTTGGGTTGTATATCAAGATGCATCTATCTCAAGTATTTACCAGGTTTAATTGCTCATAGGGATTTAAATTCTAGACTAGCTCTCCCCAACAAAGAGCCAAATAGTACCAGATGATCCTGGGAATTCAATTCAGTGCAACTCAGATCAATTCAACCAACTAAATATTAAGCTCTACTCAAAGAGCTAGAGAGAAAGTGAAGTATGAAGTAAAGGTCTTTGATCTCAAGGTGTTGACATTCTTCTGGGAGAGAAGAAATGAAAGGACATAAGTCACCTGACCGTCATGTGAGAGTATATAATGTAATGGTAATTTATCAACACTTACTAAATCCTCATGAAAATGAACTAGATGATAGAAAACACATGCAAATATGCCAAGTAAGTCCTATGTTCAGGAAGAACCAACGGAAACTATTTACTTTATAGCTTCTTTGGTCTAGATTTATGTTACTACATTTTCACGTGATTGCTTTCATAAACTTAAAGTTGCCTATCGTAGCAACCACAAATGTACCTTAACCTCTCATTTTAGGCATCCTGTCAGATGTGACCTGTGATAAGTCTGGCTATGATGTGTTTTCTCGTAAGATTGTTCACATTACTGGTGCTTTTCCTTCTCCTTCCAGTCAACGTAACATTTAACCTTTAATGTCATCTTTGTCATATTGCCAGACATTTAAAAAGGACTGAAATAATTAGAACATGAAAAAACATATCCAACTGTTTTAAAATCAATGAAAAATACTTTCAAAATTGTTTTAAAAATAGTTTAAAAGTAGTTTTTCTTAGAGGATAAAAACTTCTAGCACAATTTTAATTATTTGAACAAAGCTATTAAAGTTTAGGCTAATACAAAGTTCTCCATCATGGTAATAGATCATACTTTTACAATGTTAATAAATGATGTGTTAACATGTGATTTATTTGATTTCATTTTGCTAGTGTATTTCTCTGTTTTCTTTGATACATTTTCATATGGTCCATAAAAGTAACCATGACTATGAACATGAATTCTTTCTTAAGACATTATCTAACTTCTAGTACATTCAGAGAGAGCCAAAAAAGAAAACTGAAAATGAATACAATGTAGTATATAGAAGTATCCATTGTCACTTTTCATTCCACTCCCAAACACAACTAATTTTCCTCACTAATTTTTATAATTGAATAAGATGAAAACTTGTCTCTGTGCACATATCACAATAAGTAAGCTACTTCTACCTGCTTGTCTTCTACTTATTTTTCCTTTATATAAATGTGCCCATAGTGACACTTAAGAAAAATAAATAACACTCATATCTGAAATAAGTTTTCTTATAAAAAAGCTATTTTGGGGGGCCCTACATCATACTTTTAATGACATTTGCTTTTTCATTCCATAGAATATTAAACAATTTCTAAGTGTATTTTCTTCCTTGCTGAAATCAAGAGCAGTGTGAAACATAATCATTTTAAATGGCGACACTGACATATAATGTTCTCACTATCATTGATTTCTAACTACAAATTCTAAAAGTGCATTTTATAGTACTTCTTTAATCCATAAGGAAATGGACAGAATTAATTCTAGCAAATGAATCTCTACATTCATCATGCTGTATTTATGTATCCCATAGTTTTTCAAATTATAATTTGTATTCTATAAATAATAATTACCTTAGGATTAGAGAATCAAATGATTAGAGAATGATGATCTTAAAACCCTCGGATTTTCCTAAGACATAATAAAGAAAGAATTTAAATATTTGCCATTTCAATGCAGACTTACCTTGCCCACGTATTGATAATCAGATCCTGTATATTCCTCCAGTAAGAAAAATTGGTTCCACATCCATCCACGTTTTTGACGATGCAGAATTTTGCCATCACTCCTAGGTACCCGTGCACCTAAAATTCTTTTCTGGGGCACAGGAGTCCTTCTGAACATTATCTCTGGAGAACAGAAATGTGGCAGGCATACCCAGAGTAGAAATAGTACCAAAAATTGATATATTGTCATAGTTCACTTCTTGAAAATTTCCAACGTGGATGAAGACAAAGCAGTCTTATTTTATTGGGTTGAATTTTACTGTGTTTCAACTGGTTTCCAACATCTCATCAACGTTTTGGACATGTTTCCAAAAGCTTCAAACAAACAAACAAACAAACAAATAAAAAAAGTCAGTGGACAACATGTTGAATGTTACCTGTCACTTTAAACTTAGAGTGAGTAAGATTAACTCTTCAATAGCAACCAAAATATTTACTTTCCCTCTTTTATATAAAATACAGAGTAGCTTTGGAAGACGTTACTTGTCTAGTATCATGCTTAAATTTAAGAAGAGATAACAGTAAATAACTTTTTCAAGAAAATTCTAAGGAAGGGACATATTATGCTTTCATTTAGTCTGTTTTTTGTCATAACAGTTTTCAGGAATTATAATGCCTATATAAAGTGGAGATGTAGCTAATTTTGCATGTCAATTTTTTCAGAGTAACTTAACATAAATAAAAGCATTAAAAACAAAATAGTGACTTAAAAAACTATTGAAAACATGCATCTGTTGTGCAATGCAAGGACTTGTTTATATTTTTAGACAGGGGTGAGGGAGAAAGTATGAGGTAGAGGCAGGGGCATGTGATTTTATTTGGTTTTATTTTGCTACTGTATTTCTCTGTTTCCTGCCTCCTTCAGCACTTTCTTGAAACCTCTTCTCATATTCCATGTATATGAATATACTACAAATGCTTTATTTATTTATTGGGGATATGTTCTGTTTCCTGCTACAACTTCATGGCTTGTTTTGCTGCTGTAATAAGTGTCTTCAACAGACTCTTGCACAAAGATGATCAATAAACATTTGAATTGAATGAAAACACTGTAAGTTGATTCAAAAATCTAAGTCCCATCCCCTTTTCTATATGGCTATGCCTCCATATTTATGTATGGAAACACATATTTTGAAATCATAGTTATTTTATTCTTCATTTACATTATTGTCAATCCTAACAACATTATTTTTATTTCAAAATCTTCCCTCTAGATTGTTTTTGTTTGTTTGTTTTCTGTTAGGCACAAATTTTATTTCAGCACATGATAAAATATTTGTTATAAAAAAGTGGTTTGGAGACCAAAAGGCTTGAATTCCTCTTCTCTAACATGGCTAAGGACTCCAGCATAGGCACTGACATTTATGCTCTCATCCACGATGATCTGTAAGCAATCTGTTTACTTTTTTTTATTTTGTTTTATTAAGAAGATTTAAAGGTTAATGCAAACATGCTTTTACAAATAAGATAAATGGTGAAGCAGCACTTCCCTTGAGTGTATTAAATGACAGTGGAGCTTTCGACAGCATGCAGAACATTCGACAGGACAGATGTAAACTGTATTAAAGCAACGACATGTCATGCTACACTTTGAATATAGAAATTATCTGATACATAAAATGATTTTACATTACAAAGCACTGACTTTACAGAAACTTAAATTGATTGGATTCTAAGTAATAGGAACATTTATCAAAGCAATGTCTGTCTTTTTATGTAACGGGGCATGATAGATGGTATTCTCCAGAAACATACACTGTTCCTAAGAGTTAGAAGAAAGTGCGTCATTCAGACTACATGCTCTTTTCTGTCAAAGCTTTAACTTTTATTGAAGTAACAGTCATTCTCATCTCTCTTTTATTCATTTAAAAAAATACCTCAACAACGATATGATATATTGGTGAACATTTTTAATGCAATTATAACATTATCTATAATTTTAAAAGCTTAAGCATCAATATTTTGGGGAAGGAGTAGGTGGAGGGGCTACCTATAAAAGTTGTAGGTAAATAATTGGAGCTCCACGTAGATGTGGGATCTTTTTTTTCAATCATTGCTCTAGTTTCTATCTTTGAATACCTGAAGGGTCTATCATGAAATGCATTATTTAATACTGATTTAATATCATTAAAATATGTTTAAAATATATTATACATAAATATCATTTAATAAAACCATTTCAAACATAACAAGATTAAGTAAAATTTTAAAAAGCAAAAGTGTTTAATTTTATTTTGATTTATGATTTTGTTTTCTTTAGTACATTGGGCTTTGGGTCGCATATCTAAAAACTTTTGCCTAACTTACAGTCAAGAAAATTTATCTCTTATGTTCTCTTTTCAAAGTTTTATAGTCTTAGTTGCTACATTTAAGTCTATGATCCAACTTAAGTCAAGTTTTGTATATGGCGTGAGATATGAATTGAAGTTCTTTGTTTGGTTTATGAATATCCAGTTACTGGAGGCTCCATTTGTTGAAAAGTCCATTTTTTCTCCACTGAATCGCTTCTGTGCTTTAGTCAAAAGTATGTCTATGTATGTGTGGGTCTATCTTTAGGCTCTCTATCTAGTTCATTACATTCATCTATTTGCCCAACTTTGTATCAAAAGCACACTATCTTGATTGCTGTAATTTATTTTTTTAAAGATTTTATTTATTTATCTGCGAGAGAGAGCACAAGCAGGGGAAGAAGCAGAGGGAGAGGGAAAAGCAAGCTCCCCAATGACCAAGGAGCCTGATGGGGCCCTGGGATCATGACCTGAGCTCACCTAAGGCAGAAACTCAACTGACTGAGCCACACAGATTACTGTAATTTATAAATCTTGAAATTAGATAATGTTAGTGCTTCAGATTTGCTCCTCTTTTAATTTGTGTGTGTGTGTGTGTGTGTGTGTGTGTGCGTGTGTGCACTTGTTACTTTAGTTGTTTTGCCTTTTATATTTAAATTTTGTAATTACCTCAGGGCACCTGGGTAGCTCAGTCAGTTAAACAGTTAAATGTCTGTCTTTGGCTTGGGTTATCATCTTGGGGTCCTGATCAAGCCCCACTCTGGACTACCTGCTCACCAGGAGTCTGCTTCTCCCTTACCCTCTGCTCATGCCCACACCCATGCTCTTTTTCTTGCTCTCACTTGCAACTAAATAAATAAAATCTATAATTACATTGAAATTTATATATAAAAGCCTGTGGAGATTTTGATAGGGATTGCATTGAACCTTTAGATGAATTTGGGGAAAATGGGCATCACAGCAACATGATTCTTCTGACCTATAAACCCTGTGTATCTCTATATTGATGAGCTCATCTTAGTAATGTTTTCTGGATTTCAGTATACAAATATTGATCATTTTTTGTGGAATATAACCCTAATATTTTCCTGTTTTTGTTACTATATTATTTTTATTTTTAAATCACTTTCTTGAGGTATGATTGAGATGCAAAAAGTTGTACATGTTTAACATATACAACTTGATGAAGTTGAACATGATAAAATGCATTTAATACTGATTTACAATCATTAAAATATGTCTAAAGAATATTTTAGGGGGGAAAAGCCAGAAATATTTAATAACAGATTGCTAATCATAATTGATTATAGGCAATCTAGAATATATGAAGAATGTTCAAAATCCAAGAATAAAAGTGCAAAGCCCAATAAATAAATGGGGAAAAAAGCTGGACTGATACTTTACCTAAAAATATAGAAAGCAAAAAGTATATGAAAACATATCCAACATTGTTCATTATTTAAGAAAAGCAAATTAGAATGATTAAGTATTAACAAGTGTTACTGAGGATGTGGAGGAAGTAGAACTATTCTACGCTACTGATGGGAATGTAAAATAGTGCAATGCCCTTGGAAAACAAAGTAGTAGGCTGAATAATGGCCCCACAAAGATATTCACATTCTTTTTTTTTTTTTTTTTTTTTTTTTTTTTGACAGACAGAGACCACAAGTAGGCAGAGAGGCAGGCAGAGAGAGAGGGAAGCAGGTTCCCCGCTGAGCAGAGAGCCCGATGCGGGGCTCGATCCCAAGACCCTGGGATCATGACCTAAGATGAAGGCAGAGGCTTAACCTACTGAGCCATCCAGGCGCCCAAGATATTCACATTCTAATCCCTGAAACCTGTGGAACCCATGAATATATTACTTTGTAAGGTGAAAGGGAATTTGCAGATGGTAGTAACTGCAAGGCTGTAGAGATTCATCAGAGTCCTCTGATTATTCAGGTTGGATCACTGTAATCATAAGGATCCTTGTAAGAGGAAGGCAGGAGGATCAAGGTCAAGAGTAGAGATAAGGGTCAAGAGCAGGAGATCAAAGAAGAGGTCAGAGTGTCTTGAGCAAGAGGGCAGTAGCCAGAATGCATGAAGGCTAGAAACTAAAAAAAGAAACTGGTAGATTCTCCTCTAGAGCCTCCAGATGGAGCATAGCCCCTTGGACAACTTAATTTTAGACTCTGACCTCTAGATATGCAATAGATAAATCTATGTTGGGGTAAGCCACTCAGTTTGTGCTAAGTTGTTACAGCAGGAATAGGATAGGCAAGTGCTTAAAATCATAAAAATACATCTACAATATAATCTAGTCTGCTCCCAGATATTTATAAAAGAGGAATGAAAGCATGTGCTCATCTAAAAGCTGGGTGGCTCAGGTCAGTTGAGTGTCCGACTTTTGGTTTTGGTTCAGGTCATGACCTCATGGGTTGTGAGATCTAACTGCCCGCCCTCAGGTTGGGCTCCAAGCTCAGTGGGGAGCCCCCTTGAAGATTCTCTCCCTCTGCCCTCCCTCCTCTCAAATAAATAAATAAATAAATCTTTAAAATGTTGTGTATGAAGGTGTATAGAAATTTATGGATAATAGCAAAAAACTTGGAAACAAACCGAACATTATAGGTGAATGGATAAGCAACTTGTAGTATTTCCGTACAAAAGAATGTTACTTAGCAATCAAAAAGAATAATCTGTTTTGTTCCACAAGTAAGGAGCCTGAAGTTACCACTCCAATGTACAACACAAAGCTGAACAGACTGAAAAATCAACTCTTCTGGATCCATGAAATCCATAGGAGGATTCTGGGCAAACTCGTACTCCTGAGATTGGAGAGACAGACAGATGAATAAAGGAAACAAGACTTAGCAGCAAAGACTCAAGAGCAGAAACCATTTTGGAACCAGCAACTATACAGGAAACCTGAACTGTAACTGACAAATTACTGGAGGTTTACTGCACACAATTCTGAAAATGAAAACCTCCAGGGCCATCCAGGGGTGGGGCCAGGCCTCCTCAATATTACGAGATTTATCTGCAGCAGCTCACCAGGTTCTTACAGTAAAATCTGAGAAAAATCCCCAATGTTTTCAACTGGAGGAGTAGAATACATTTTGAAATGCCTAGATCATTCTTTTCCTAACAAGGTCTTCCCTCAGAGGAAACTAGTTAACCAGAGCCTAATTAACTGGAGTATTATCAAAGCCTACTTGACCTGGGGGAAGGGATATATATGGTTCAGTTCTATCTAGCCATCACGTTTCACCTACAGAAGGAAAAAAATGAGAAATGTTTGTGAAGTTCACAATCCAAGGGCATAGGCTCACAGGCTCACTAAATGAGAGTACTAACTGACCCTGCACGTAACCCATCACATTACTATAGGACTATTTATAGCAGTTCCATTTCCCCATATGTGTCCAGTTATTAAAAGATAATAATAGTTATAAGGCATACAAAAAGGCAAAGAATCACAAACTGAAGAGACACAGCAAGCATCAGAATCAGACATGGCAGGCCTGTTGGAATTATCAGAGTTGGAATTTAAAGCAACTATGATTAATATGTTAGGTGTTCTGATGCATAAAGTACATAGCATACAAGAACAGATGGGTAATGTAAGCAGAGAGATAGAAATCCTAAGAACTAAAATGAAATGCAAGAAATAAAAAACACTGTACTGTAAATGAAAAAGGATTTTGATAGGCTTATTAGTAGATTGGACATGGTTGGATGTCCAAGGACATCCTTGACAAAAAAAAAAAAAAAAAAAAAAATACCATTCTGGTAAGTGATGCTGATAACGGGAGAGACTATGAATATGGTGTAGCAATGGGTATATGAGGAATCTCTGTACCTTCCTCTTACATTTCTTAGAAACCTAAAAATGCTGTAAGAAAAAAAAAGAACAACTTATAAATACATGACAAAATAAAAATAGGAAATTATAGGAAACAAACCAACAGTTATTTTGTCCAATGTTAATTCTTCCTAGGTATGTTCTTTGTAGCTACAAGCCCAGTTATTAGCATTTTCAAAATATTGCTCCTTCATGATAGATGCCACAAATAATTGCTCTTCCACTAACCTGACTCAAAATACAGAGCATCTTTGACACTTCCATTAAATCAACTATGTCTCCAACATGGTCTGTCAATATACAACCTTCCTTTTGTTTTTTTCTTCCTGGCTGTCAGTTCTTTCCACACCTCATACTATGTGCCAGCACACTATTTGTATATTTTTTAAAGATTTTGTTTATTTATTTGACACAGAGAGAAATCTCAAGTAGTCAGAGAGGCAGGCAGAGAGGTGGGGGGACCAGGCTCCCTACGGGCTTCAGCCCAGGACCCTGAGATCACGACCTGAGCTGAAGGCAGCCTTAATCTTCATCTTTTTTACTTTGTAATATATCCTACAGGGTGTTAACTAAATTAATTTTCCAAAACCCACTTCACAAAGACCCAAATCAATTAAAAATTTTTAACATGTCTAACTACTGGGAAGATAACATCTGAATTTTACAGTTCATTGTAATGTCTGGAACTAGGTGATATTTTTCTTTTAAATATATTACATTATTTCCAATTGTTTATTTCATTTAAAGTCTGACATGTAACTTTTTACATATATAAACTACTCCCTCACTAAGACTTAATTCCAAATCATGTCTAGATATTTATACTGTATTGAATTTCCCTCACTAGTGAATTGTTACATGCATAACTGAACATTCTTGAATTAAGCAATAAATATGAGTTTTTCTGAACAGGTTAGATTACTTATGGTGAAAAATAAAAGCTAAATTTTAGAATATGAAAATATAATGTAAGGGAGCTATACTTGTTTGAAATTGTAAACAGAATTATAATTAGAAGGAATTAAGTGGGTTGAGACAACAGTTAAACCATTTCCTGTTTGAAAATGCTAAAAATTAATGAAATTCTATATTCATTTCCAGTTAACAAATTTATTTTCAAGAACTCTTTTCAACACCACAGTACCTTATTTTAATCTCAAAAATCACTTAGTATGAATATCACATGAAGTTTAAAAATTTTTGAACCGGGACGCCTGGGTGGCTCAGTGGGTTAAGCTGCTGCCTTCGGCTCGGGTCATGATCCCAGCGTCCTGGGATCGAGTCCCACATCGGGCTCTCTGCTTGGCAGGGAGCCTGCTTCTCCCCTCCCCTCTCTGCCTGCCTCTCTGCCTGCTTGTGTGATCTTTGTCTATCAAATAAATAAATAAAATCTTAAAAAAAAAAAAATTTTTTTTTGAACCATCTTTTAGCATTCTGCATTCCTGTCATTCCTTTAGATCAGTGCTTGGCAACATTTAATGTAAATTCACATGTCCTAGGGCTCTGGTTAGATGTCAGTGTTCTCATTTATTAAATTTGGGTGGAACACAAGATTCTGCATTTCTTTTTTTTTTTT
>RCUC01105493.1:0-12125 GCA_003697995.1 Taxidea taxus jeffersonii
CCTTCAAGGTCATTAATTGTTTATTATACAATGTCTAATTTGCTTTTATATGGTGCATGTTCCATCTCAGGTATTATATTTTCATCTCTAGAAGTTCACTTTGAGTATTTCTTTTTAAAGATTTTATTTATTTATTTGACAGAGAGAGAGACAGTGAGAGAGGGAAAACAAGCAGGGGGAGTGGGAGAGAGAGGCAGGCTTCCTGCTGAGCAGAGAGCCCAATGCAGGGCTTGATCCTAGGACCAAAGGATCATGACTCAAGCCAGATACTTAATGACTGAGCCACCCAGGCACCCTTGAGTATGTTTTTTTTTATCTTCTATGTCTCTGCTTAAAATGCTCATGTGTTAGTCTACTTTCTTGAACATACGAACTACAGCAACATTTTAATAACTACATGTAACTATTTTAGTTTCTCTGTGCACTAATTCTATCATCTGTATCATTTCTGGAATCATTTCAATTCACTGATATTTCTCCTCATTATGGGTAAGAAAATTGGCTCTTTTTGTATGCTCATTTTTCTTACTGGATGCCAAACATTGTAAATTTTACCCTTTTTATGTGTGCTGGATATTTTTATACTCCTTTATATAGGTTTGAGCTTTGTTCTAGGACTTAGTTAAGTTATTCAGAAAGATTCTGATCCTTTTGAGGCTTGCTTTCCAGTTTTTTTGGTGTACCAGAGCAGCCTTTCATCTAGGGCTAAGTTTGCTTTACTACTGAGGTAATGACTTTGAGTACTCTGTCTGATGCCTCATTAGTTATGAGTTTTTCTACTGGCTGGTGGGAACATGAACTGTTTGTAACCCTTATGAACTCGAGGATGTATTTCACCTTTCCTTCTGATTCCCCCACCCACCCTGGCCTTTGGTAGTTTTCTCAAAGCCATGTGCTGATCTATATTCAACTGAAGACTCCAGGTGAAACTTCTACACATTTTTGGAGTGCTCTGTGAAGCTCTCTTCTCTCTTCTATTCTGCCTTGTGAATTCTAGCCTTTGCTTCCACAAATATTCAATTCTGACTCCCAAACTCAGGGGGACCACTGACTGTGTGGCAGGTAGAAACTCTGTGGGAAGTAAGCTAGGGCACTTGATTACTTTCTCTCAGTGATCAGTGTTTCGTTTTATCTGTTGGCCAATATCTGAAAACCACTTTTCACATATTTTTATCCCGTGTGTTAGTTGTGTTGGGTCGGTGGCTCCGGGAATGCAGGAGAAAAAATAAAATGGCTGCCAGACCGCCATCTTCCCCTACCCAGGACTTTCCCGCCAGAGGACATCTGTCGAGGACACGCCACCTTGAGTGAACTGAAACTTATGTGAGAAACAGAAACCAGCCACTTTGGACTTTCCAACCCCCAACCTCTAATCTTACCAAATATGGTTATGAGCCCCTGCCCTGCCTTGGCCCAATAAAAGCTCACTCAACCCCTTCTCGGGCGTGACTTTCCCGAATCTCCTCTCCTGAGTCTCGGAACCTCGCCCGAGGGCGCCTTTAATAAACCTTGCCTTGTGCCTATCTCACCTGGTGTCATGTGTATCTCACCTGTAAAACCTTATAAGTTGTTTGAGGGATGTATTCATTTCCGGGAACTGGTGTTACAATCACCACAAACTAGGTGGCTGAAAATTGCAGTAATTTATTCTCACACATTCTGGAGGCCAAAAATCCAAAAGGCAGGACTACAGTTTTCCTGCAGGTTCCACTGGAGAATCCAGTGCCTACCTCTTCCAACTTCTGGAGGATGTCCTGGGATTTCTGGACTATGGCCACCTCAGTTCAGTCTTTGCCTCTGTCTTATATCATCTTTTCCTCTGTGTGCCTGTGTTAACTCCCTCAACCTCTCTCTTATAAAAGACACTTGTGATGGCATTTAGAGCCCACCCAGATTATCCTGGGTGAGCTCCTCATCTCATCCTAATTTAATTCCATCCACAGAGACTGTTTTTCTAAGGAGGGTAACGTTTACTAGTTGAGGGATTAGGGCTTTGTATCTTTGGGAAGACATTATTCATTGGCATATAAAGAGTAGGTCCAGTTTAGAATACAGTACATACAAATACTAGTCATCTGGCAGCAAATGGAAAGGAATATAATACTATCAACCCAATTTGGGAAGGGGTAGGTATCTTCAACCCTCCTCTCTCTTAACCTGAGGCATTTTGTAGAATGCATTTCTAAGCAAATAACTGTCCTGCTGTTCAGTGCTCATTGACAAAACTGAGTTTAAAATATGAAACAGAGGGCTCCTGGGTGGCTCAGTGGGTTAAAGCCTCTGCCTTCGGCTCAGGTCATGATTCCAGAGTCCTGGGATTGAGCCCCACATCGGGCTTTCTGCTCAGCAGGGAGCCTGGTTCCCCCCCCCCCGCCGCCCCGCCACTGCTCTCTGCCTACTTGTAATCTTTCTCTCTCTCTGTCATAAATAAATAAAATCTTTAAAAAAATATGAAACAGAGAAGAGTACTGAATAAAGGTTTAGGAAGTGAAATCATTGGTGAGAGAATGAATGTCTGGAATTTATCCTAAATTAGATATTAAATCCTCACAAGATGAGTATTTGCTTCTATTTTATGGCAGTTTCCCTAAACTGACTTTCAAAAGAGGTCACATGGGAGTGCCTGGGTGGCTCAGTTGTTTGAGTGTCTGACTCAGTGTTGGCTCAGGTCACGATCTTGGGGTCGTGAGATCAAGCCCAGCATCAGGTTCTGTGCTCAGCGTGGCGTCTGCTTGAGATCTCTCTCTCCCTCTCCCTCTGTCCCTCTTCCCATTCTCTCTAAATAAATAAAATCTTCTAAAAAAAAAGGCAGTCACATGACTCACTCAGAGTCACAGAGTCAATGAGTTGTAGAGCTGGGAATTGAAGCCCCACCTGGCTAACTCCAGAGCCTAATTTTTTACCTGACCCTAGAAGGCCTCCCAGTCAAACAGTTTAGATGAGAGGAATCATGGCATTTCTGGGGCTCAGGCCTCACTTTTTTATTTATGAGGTCAAACTCTCTGTCCCAGGATCTGAGACTGGTTTCCATGAAATGAGGTGAAGGAAGCCAGAGGTGGAAACATCCATAACTTGATAACTCTTTCCACTATGAGTCTGGAAACAAAGGATGTTGTGTATCTCACCACTAGGTTACATGAGATCATAAGTGAGCAAAATACCATTAAGACTGATTAGGAAGGGAAACATGGACTAGGAACCTAGTCCATTAATTAACATTACCACTATTGATACTAGGCCTGAAAATCTTTCAACTCAGGGGTACCACATTAACCAATTTAAATAAAGTACCTCAAACTCTAAGATTACCTCCCTCCCCAACTTAACACTGTGTTCTGCCAGACTATCGAAGCCATTTATAAGGAAGGAAAATCATCTTGGTGAATAGGCTGCCTTTCTGTCCACAATGAGCCTACTTATTCTTACCATCCTTTTTTCTTAGGTCCTCTGTAAAAGGTAAAGTTGTTTATCATCTAGTGTAATACCTCAGAATCAAATGTCAGTGACATCAATATGGGAGGATAAGAGAGAGCATTCAAGGTGAAATGGATGATACTCTTTGGTTTGTTTATCACACTGTGTGAAGGGAGGAAGGAAAGGGAAACAGGGAGGATGGAGCCATGTCCCTCATAAAGGAAGGCCAACAGCCTTTCCTTTCCAGAACACCAAAGAAGCCATTGTTATCAACTCTTATTTTGGCCTTAACAGAAAACACCTGATCCCAGGGTGGAGGGTTATTTCCATGGCAGAACTAAAGCATTCTGTCCTGGTACAGAGAAACTTAGAAAGCACACACACGATGCCAAACCGGGGTGTGGGCTCTCTGTCACACAGGGCACTGGCTGCACCCATGCAGTGACCTTTGCTGGTACCTACAACTCTTGGGTCTTCAGGGGTTTACCATGGAGTTTGCCATGTCAAGGCTCACTTACAGTCTCCCTCTGGCTGCATTTCATTGAGTCATGTGTCCAGCATAAGGCCCTCTCACAGAAATGACTGAGATTTTTTTTTTTTTCTTTTTTGCTTTGGGTTCTCTAGCAGGTGGGCAGTTGGAAAGGGCTGACGGCAATGAGTTACCTTGAGGCTGCTTTATTTTTTTTAAAAGATTTTATTTATTTATTTATTTGACACAGAGAGAGAGAGAGACCACAAGTAGGCACAGAGAGGGGAAGCCGGCTCCCTGCTGAGTGGGGAGCCCGATGCAGGGCTCAATCCCAGGACCCCAAGATCATGACCTGAATGAAGGCAGAGGCTTAAACCACTGAGCCACCCAGGCGCCCACGTTGGGAGCTTTAAAAGAACCTGGCATTGGAGAAAGATTCGTGTTCTCTGACTTTCCTGTGACTTGGGGCAGGAAATGCAGCTGAGCGTTGGTAAGGAAAGATAACAGGCGAGACAAGGGTTGTATTACAGGGCTCAGTGGCACAAAGCCACAGGGGACAAGAAATAGTGGGCATGGAGCCACTGACAAGAATTGTAGTATCCTTGTCTCCCAGGCTCTGATCTTTCAGTGCCCTGGGGGAAGTGATACACTCACTAGGAACCAGTGCTGACAAATGCCCAGAGATTTCACTTTCAAGTGAATGGTGTCTGGGGTGAATTAATAGAACACATGATACCCACTCCCTTCCCTCCCCTCAGTTAATTTTCTAGAAAAACCTTCTGGAGAATGAAATGCCCAGACACTCAGTAGCTTAAAAAAGTAAAAATAATATGAGGGTTAAGCCAACATCGTGGGAAGGAGGCATCTCCATTAGAGGAGCAGACATTTCGAGAGGGTTCCAGCTGTGCCCCGCCAAATAAACAGGCCGTGAACTTCCCGGCAGCCCAGCCAGAGCCATCACCAGTTCTTCTGTTCAACGAAATTAAAGGGTGCAATTAACAGTTTCCATGAGTTGGGCCTCATTGCCTTCAAATTACAAGAGGGTGAACAAGTAAGGAAGAGAAGGGAGGCGCCAACATTTCAGAAATTACAACCTTCAAAGGAAGGAAGGATAAATCCAACCGCAGGGAAAGTGGGCAGAAATGTGATACCCTTTGTGAGAGCCCAAGGAGACCCCAAATTGCCAAACCACTGTATCTGAGGAGGCATTGCTGGGTTCGAAGCTTCCAAGAACCCAGGAATGGCTCGTTTATTTTACTGAGGCTGAGGCTGACGGGGTAATTGTCAGGGGAGGCTGAGGATCGGACTGATGCTCAGGCAGGCAGGCTTTCACCATCAACCAGAAAGCCCTCGGTAATTACCCACTGCTGTGTGCCGTGCTGGGTGTGTGTGTGTGTGCGCGCGCGCGCATGCGCAAGTGTGCACGCGCTTGCAGGCATGTGCCTGGGTTTGCACAGGGGGAAGGCTGGCCCTTCTGTGATTTTAAATCCAGGCCAAGATTTTTCTGTTTGGTGTTTATGCCACAGAATCAGTCATCAGAGAGTGGTGAAATTAGAATTTTCCACATGCTACACCTTACGCTAAAAATAATTTCCCTTCTTCCTATAACTCAAGCTTCCCCAGGCCTTGCCGGTCTAACAGGATTAGATGAATAGTCTAAGCTACACAGCCTTCTCCCCTTCCCCAGTTGCATGTCGCAGAAGCTCCTGCTCCATGGAAGTCTCACCGGTTTCCACTACTCCCTTGTGGCATTGCATGTGACCTCAGAAACAGCTGTTGTATGCTTTTCTATTCAAGGCTTCCTAGCCAGGGATCCTGTGCCTCTCCTTACCTCGGCACAGCTTCGGGAATCTTCCTGATACACCAGAGTCCACGCCAGGAGGGGTCCCTGCTTCCAGTGGCCCAAATCAGCAACGCATGTTGTGCTATGGAATGACTATATTTTCTAGAATTCTCACCAGGCCGAAGCTGCCCGACTCCCTTGTTCTGCCACTCGTGCCTACTAGGCAGCTATGGCCTTGTTGCCAGGTCATGCATAACTTTGTGAGACCATCTCTTTCATCTGTTACCTCAAGCTCCCTCTTTTCATGCAGTGCAGGTATACATTCAGGAGGCTGGGTTCAAGGACGAACATTCTAGAACCGTGCTTCTCAGACTTTCACATTTATTAGAATCACCTGAAGGCTCTGTTAAAAGTTTCTGGGTTTTAACACTGGATTTTCAGATTTAGCAAGTCTGGAGTAGGACGCAAGAGTTTACATTTCTCCTGAGTTCCCAGGCGCTGCTGATGCTACTATCTGGGGATCACATTTTGAGAACCACATTCTAGATCAGCATTATGCTGTTCCTGGGCTCCTATCCAACATAGTCTTGGAGCTCCTGCCCACTAATAGGAGGAACATAGCTAGCCATGTGAGGATCTTAGCAATAGGCCCAATTTAGGTTTAAGGTGGCACTTCCATTACTATCATAGAAGATGGGAAAATACTGATCCTCCCATGGTTTGCTTTTAAAGCAGAGTTTACTTGACTGCATTCTTTCCATATAGGATCTGGCTTAGGAACTTCAAACATGCATATCCCTTATATATGAATAGTTGACCAACATAATTTTGGGGGTGGGGATGGGTCTCCATGAAATGCTGAAGAATGGCATTTATGTAGCTTTCTTCCTTTGACTGTAGAAACCATTACACTTAGAGGATACACATTTTCTTTCCTTGATGAACTGGTAAAGTTACTTATGGGTGGGAGGTCTGGAGGATGAAATAAGAGGGGTTGTAAAGCTAGGGAGAGGAAATGGGAAGATGGATGTCTTCCCGTGCTTAGGCTTTGAGGAGTACTCTCAGAATTAGAGTTTCACTGTGGATTAAATGGGTTTTCAGCAAGGGGCCTTCCTGGGGGTCTAAACCATGTGAAACATTCCTGTGGGAAATGTGTTATGAGAGGATACAAACTAACTTAACCCACCAACTGGAACTCAACTTGTTGCAAATGAGTAAAAGTGCTAAAGGTCCAGGCGCCTGGCCCTCAGTCCTCAAGCATCTGCCTTTGGCTCAGGTCATGATCCCGGGATCCTGGGATCGAGCCCCACATTGGGCTCTCTGCTCAGCGGGGATCCTGCTTCTCCCTCCCTCGATCCCCCTGCTTGTGTTCCCTCTCTCTCTATATTTCTCTCTGTCAAATAAATAAATAAAATCTTAAATTAAAAAAAAGAGTGCTAAAGGTCTTTTGTCATAGATGAACATTCTTTTGCTTTCATATTTTATCATCTGTCATGCAAGTACAATTACAAGTATAATTATATCTGGCATTTGCTAGACCACTGAATTATTGCTGTTATAATTGGGCTTTCCATGTCTTTCTCATGGAGTTACAGAGATCATCACTATGGCATCTGCTGGGCCTGATATGGATCAAAGTTGAGCTTAGGCTGGAAAAGCCAGGCTCTTGGGGACAGCTCACGCACAGTGTGAGGTTTGAGGTCTTGGTTTGGCCCAACTTCTGGTTTGGCTGGAGGTGGTTCTTGGCAATAATGGGACAAAAGCAGAGCTCTGGGGGAAGGGAAGCATGTGAAAGCTGACTCTCCCAGATTCCAGGAACTCCCGGGACCTTCCAGTGACTCTCATTCAACTCTTCCACTCTAGAAACTAAGGTCCAGAGAGTCTGGCGAATGACATGGACTGAGTGTGGCCGCGTGGGATCGGTTGCCTTAAGCCATCCTCCTGCAGAACATTCAGTAGACCACCAGGGCTTGAGGAAGCAGCAGGTGATAGCTGAAATGAGATTGAGAAATACATAAATTCATAAATCATTAAATGGAGAGCTCGTTAGATGGCAACTGATAACCCAGACCACAGTCGTTTACTCATTCAAAGAATTCATGTGCTAATCACTATTCTAAGTGCTGAGGATCCAGGTATAAAGAGATAGGAAAAGTCCCTGCCCTCATGAAGTCTACCTTCTAGCTGGTTCCTTCCACTAAGCAGTATATTTCAAATCTTCATTATTTCCTTGAAGCTACAACTCCCCACTCCCCACTTTTTTTTTGCGTAGAGAAACTGGAAACTATTTGCCCAGATAGACACTATCACTTCTCGCCCTCACTGAGCTCTCCTCCATTGCCACTCCTGTAGAGCCATCCCTCCTCAGGTCCCCTGTCCGCCCTCCCAGGCTCTGGGTCCCAGCCTTCTTCTCATTGTGTCTCTAGCATCTTCGTCCCCTTGAGCTCCATTCCTTCATAATATAAACAGATTCAAGTCTCTTCTATTAAAAAAAGAAAAAAAATAAAGAACTCCTTGTTAACCTTATATTCTCCCTCCTTACTCTGCTCTCTCTTTTTCTCTTCACAATCAAGCTTCTAGAAATTACAGTCTTCTCAGTTTTTTCTCCATTTTCTCATTTTCCAGCCTCTTGTTTCCTTAACCCACTGCAACCAGCTTCAGTTCCATGGAAACTACTCTCAGCAAAGTCACTATATATTTATTGAGCACCTCCTATGTACCAGATGGTGAGGGGGTCACTGAGGAGATGGAGGGGAATGAGATAGGCATGGTCCTTGTTCCCTGGCAGCATGCAGTCTAGATTTCTGTCCCTAGGGAGACAGATTTTAAACCAATCAAAAGGCAAATAGAGACACAATTCCAAATGGGGGTAAGTGCTTTGAATGCCAATGGGAAATGTTCTTGAGTAGAATGTTAAGGAAGGTCTCTAAGAGGGGTGACATTTCAGCTTATAAAATAACCATTTCTAAATTCCTTATGTTGCTTGACCTCCCAGCACGCTTTAATACTCCTAACCATTCTTTTCTTCATCAACTGCACTCCAGGATCTTCATCTCTTTGCCCAACCCATCCATCTCCATCCCCTTTCTCTGCTCATCCCTCATGAGGTATTGTTCAGGGCCCAGCATTCAGCTTTCCCATCTCACTAACATCCTCCCTTGCCAACATCATCCACATCCACAGCTTCAACCCTGACCAGTGTGCTGAGGCTCCCAAACCTGTATGTCTAGCCTAGATTGTATCCCAAGCCCTTGGGCTCATTTAGCTGGTTTCCTTCCAAGTAATTCCATTTGGGTTTCCCCTAGGAAGTTTGAGTACAAAGGTGAAGCCAGTCTCCTCTTCCTACTACTCCACGTCTTGGTTAGCATTACTTCTAGATGAAGCCCCAAAGCGGGTCACCAACCTAGATTTCTCTACCTTCCTTACTGCTTCCTCACCCACTGCACAGACATTTTTCTAAAAATTACTAAGTCCTGATGATTCTATATCATTGATATCTTCTTTCTTTCTTCTTCCATTTTAGTTCCCATTGTTCTTCCTTTTGTTCAGACACTTAGGCCCCTCAACTTGCCGTCTTTCCCTCTGCCACAGGACAGAAGCCTTACTGGACTGCCTGCCCCCAGGTCTTTCCTCCTTCAATCAACCCTCTTCTTTCCTGTAAGAATGACATGTCTAACATTTGCCATCAATCAGATTATGCTGCTCGTCAGAATTCTCTAATGGCCCCTGCTCTGGCTCCTGCTCCATGCTTTAGTCCATGTCTCCCCCACTTACATCCCCTCAGCCCTCCCTCTTCTGGTCTTTCCCTGGGGACCAGAAGGATATACAGAACTTGTGCTTACGTCCCACCCACTCCCCTGGCCCCCATCCAGAAAGCCAGAACCCTGGGATTCTGTGTGCACACAGTTCAGAACAAGGGCTTCCATCTGTGTTCTTGCACAGGCCTTGGAAGTATTGGGGAGGGCTGTTTGCCTCCTCATACCTTCCCCGCTACTTTTACCTCCCCTGAGTTTCTGCTTCCTCTCTTCTCCTAGGGGCTGGGCATTTACTTTCTAGTATCTGAAATGCCCTCCTGCTCTTCAACCCAGAGTAGAAGTCCTACTCCTCATTAGATTTTAGCTAAAGGGTCTCCCTGCCACCCCAGCCAACCTGGGTGTGCTTCCCCCTGCATTGTGACTCACCCCTCTGTGGTCATCCTCTCATTTCTCCAGAGCACAGCTGGCAGCTTCTCCATTTTCTTTGTATCTCCTGGCCCATCCTTGGCCTGAGACACCATGAGTAAAGGAAGCTATCTCTACGAGCCAAGAAATTTATCTTGTTTGCCTAATTTCACCATTGCTCGCCTTTCAATGGCACAAGAATTTTAAAAAGGCAGGCAGCAGCATGAGATGGGGAGTTTTATATAATTAATAATATTGGCTGGCTTGTGGGTTGAGTCTTCCCTGTGTGCCAGGTGCTGTGATAGTGTTTTACATATATTAATCACTATAGCCCTGTGAAGTGCACATGATTGTTAGACCCACTTTACGGATATAGATGCCAAGGCTCAGTGAGTCAAACAGAATGTCTCAGGTCACACAACCAGGAAGGGAAATGGCGAGTCCCCAACTAAAGACTCTCTGCGGCCCCTCATGCTGTTCTAACATGCTACATTAGAGCAAACTATAGGGCAAAATGCGCAGTCACCCTGCTTCCAACAGTACAAAGACATTGAAACATATAGAAAAGCGTTCTTGGGACTGCGCAGTTCCTATATGATCACTCAGGACTTTCCCTTAAGGAAAAAAATACAGAGCAGCAATAAAAAATAAAGATGAGCCATCAACCTGCTATGTTTTAATCCTACTTTTATTTAGTGTGGGTGTTTATTTAGTGTGGGTGACACATTTAAGGTAGTTTTTAAAATTAAAAGTCCTAATAGAAAACTTTTTCCAAGGAATTATTGTTTTTTCCTCCCCCCACTTGTTTGTAGGTTAAGTAATTAGGCTGCTTCTAGAAAAGACACAGAAAGGGGAGCAACACTCTCATGAATTAGAATTTCTTTCTTCTTGTCTGAGGCCATGAATCCTCAGATAGTTCAAATCACTTGTTACTCAAATCGATAATTAACCAGCAGAGGAAAGATTATTGTGGCATTGTGTGCTCGGTGGCGTCAGAGCCACGTCCTCATCTGTGCGTCAAGATCAAACCCCCCTTCGGAGGGGAAGCCTGCCATCACCACAGGCCGCCGCAGAACGAGCTTGCTGGGCTTTCAGGAAATGGATGCACATTAAGGATGAAGGCAAGCAAACATGTTGGCCACAGACAGAGGCTCAAAGGGGATCTCAGCTTGCCGCTCCATACAACTGACTCAAAATAGAACCTTTGAAAATGAAGAATTCAGAGCGAGGGCGGTAGCTCATCAGGGTGGGGATTGCTCGATGTCACAGCCTTGGGTCAGTTTTCTGTAAAGGTTCAGTGGGGTGGCAGCAGCAGCTGGATCCTGCTGTGTTTCTTTCAATGCCTGCTGGCTCTCGGGACATTTGGCACGTAATCCAAGCAAACAGGTGCCATTTCCCTAAAGATCAGCAAGAATTGCTCCAAATTCCATAGCACCCAGCTCATGGCTGTTACACAGTCACGGCCTTCCCGTGGCCCTCGTTTTAGGGTTAGCTTCCGAAAGGGAAGGGCTCTATGCCCTTCTTCCTCTCTGACTCTTCATCTCGCCTGCTGCGAACCTTAGAGCTTTTTCTGTCTTGGCTAGTTACTTCCCACGTAATGGGTGGAAAAAGACCTCAAGCATGGAGACATTATGAGATTGACTGTGGTTTCAAGGGCAAACCAATAGAAGGTGAAAAGCTCTCCTCTGGTAGGTTAACGATGAAAAGTATAAAAATAGCTGCCTCTATTTTGATGTGCTCTGTATGCTAAACATTATATGCCTTATCATGATTTTTTGTCTTTAGTTCTCATACCAACCCTACAAAGCAGGCACTGGCCAATCCTATTTAAGAGATCAGGAAACTGAGGCTAGAGGAAGCAGAATAACTTGCCCAAGGTGACACATTCAGTAGGTGGCAAGGGGTCTAGGTCCAAAGCACAAAAGCCCCCACACCTTGAGAAGTGGTCTTACTAGGGATAGCACTGCTTCATAGATAAGTACCAGGCCCTGCTCTTGCTGATCTCACAGAACACTTGTAGCCTCTGTCACACAGTTATATCATTGTTCCCTTTTTAATTCCTTCGTATGCACCAACCTTTTAACAGAGCTGTCATACCGTGTGCTATCTCTTTAATATCACCCAGTGCATGTCCCAGAGTCTGGGCACCTCCCTGGCTCTTAATCATTGTTGATTAACGCTGTAAATGTTGTGAACATTCATTCTCTTCATTCAGTCAATGCACTCTCCTTGAAGCCCACTTCTCTGCTGAAGGTGTCCTAGTTTCTGTGGGAAATAGCAAAATGAAAGTGCTACTCAT
>RCUC01105502.1:0-12381 GCA_003697995.1 Taxidea taxus jeffersonii
AAAAAAAAAAGAAAAAAAACACATAAAACAAACACTTCTCTAAATACAAAAATCCTATCCTAGACTTCTAATATCTCTTTGTTTAAAATCCCCACAAACTGCCTCTACCTGTAATGAAATATCTATATATATATTCATAGCCATCTAATAATTTATACCATTGTTCTGCTGGCTTTATCTTATTGTAAATTTTATTTTTAAAAAAAGATTTTAAAACCAATTTATTCTGAAGGGGACCTGATATTTTTAAGAGGTTTTGAATATAGAAACTTGTGAGTGGTTCTTAAATATTATCTTATTAAATGCAATCATATTTTAATACAGAGTTGGACTTAAATTATTTATGTCATTCAATTTTTCATTTGGCAAATATTTATCTTAATGTTAATATAATATCATACTACAAAGGAATATATATATATATATGCTAATTAATGGAATCTCAAGTCCTGTCTTCATTGTGTAAATTTGGATTTATCATTGACCATCTCCCATCTCCATCCCCCACCTCTCTTCTGCAACTTAACTACTTAGAGAAAAGCCCAGTATCATCATAGTTCACCAGTTAGAGGAAACTTGTCTTAGTCTTCTCTATATGTCTACAAAGGACTAAATATCTATACAAGATATGTGTAAATAATCTAATATGGATACTTACACACTTATATATATTAAGTACATATAATATCTATTTAACACAAAATAATTTCATCTAGTATTATAAAATATTAACTTCCGAGGTGCCTGGGTGGCTTAGTGGGTTAAGCAACCAACTCTTGGTTTTATCTCAGGTCCTAATCTCATGGTCCTGGGATCCAGCCCTGCTTCAGGCTCCTGACTCAGTGAGGAGTCCACCAGAGATTCTCTTCCTCTGACCCTCCCCCTACTCGTGCGTGCACACCCTCTCCCTCAAATAAAAAAATAAATCTTTAGGGGCACCTGGGTGGTTCAGTTGGTTAAGTGTCTGCCTTTGGCTCAGGTCACGATCCTTGGGTCCTTTTACAAGCCTGCTCGCAGGGAATCTGCTTCTTCTTATGCCTTTGCCCATCCTCCTGCTTGCTCTTCTGTCTCTCTAAAATAAATAAATAAATAAATAAATAAATAAATAAATAAATAAATAACTTTAAAAAAAATTTAACTTCAGTTCTTTCTCTCTACATTGTTCTCACAAATATTTGAAATAATTCAAAATATGTGATAGTTTTTGTGATTATTAATTCACACCAAAGAAAGAATCTTAAGCTATGCAAGAAGGAAAAAGTGTTGCAAATTTGTGTGACAACAGGAATTGTGGCCATACTGAACTTGGTAACGTAACATTGTATACATGTGCGTTGAATAAAAATAAGTTTGTCACCACACCTGGTAGATGACTTCTCTTGCCTACTTTCTACCACTTCCCACCTTATTTCCACTGAGGTAATGTAGTTACTGTCCTTTTTTCCCCCCAAAGTAAATTCTTAATCTGTGTAGGTAGGCAGACCTTATAAAGATATTATTCCTTCAAAAACTTATGTACTTTCCAGTCCCAAAAATTGGTGGTAGAATAAAATGTAAGTTCTGCCATGTTGCCTTTGCTTTTACCATTATCATTAATATTCATCTGCTTGTAGGAAGGTCAAATACTAGAAAAATAAGTAAGCTATAGACAATTAAAATGTACTCCAGACCTACGCAAAATCTAACCCAGGCAACTGTTTCTTGCTGGTGACTTTTGCTTAACAGGGAGTGTCTGGGAATCTCTGTGCTGTTTCACTTCTAACACACATGTAACAATACTATTGTCTACAGAATTTAAAATCTCCAAATTATGTGTCAGTGTCCGAAGCAAAATATCGCCTACACGTTGTGTATTTTTTAGGAACCAGGAATTAAAGGGGAGTGCTAAAAATCAAGAGAGAAGGAATAAGATGGGAGAAGGGGAAAAATAAGGCAAAATCTGGGAAAGCATTGTCCATTGTGACAACCAATCCATCAGGGACCTTTGATTGGAATTCTCCTCAGCAGGCCAGAACACAAGGTTTTTGTTTGCATAGACATTGTTTTTGGTGACAAGCAGTTTCCCTGCTAACTACAGCCCTCACCCATGTTATTCTCTTACAAACTGGTAGTTTCTATCACAGAGTTATAGCCTCTGGGGAGCTCTTCTCTTTAAAACACAGTTTGCAGATACGCGGGCATCGTGTTTTTTCTCTGCCCTCCTAACCTCATTTTTGCCACTTGGCCGACTTCATGTCAAAGCAATAATTTCTGTTTTCAAAGAGAAATAAAGGTCCCCTTACATTATAACATTATAAGCTGAATCATTGTCCCCAAATTCCCCAAATCATTGTCCTCAAATTCTCCACCCACAGGTGCTCTCTGTGTAAAATTTTGAATATATGTATCACTTAAAAATGGTATTCTAAGACATTGTACATTGTTTTCTCGGGACCCTGAGATTTATAGTGTTTATTGACAGTTCCCATCTATGTGGCTAACTCATGATTTGGGAAGACAGTTATGTAGAATGGGTTAGCTGGTGAATGTGGACCCAAGTGAAATCTGCCTCAAGGTTCATCTAGAGGGACATCGCTGGGAATTGATGATCCCTCTGGACAAAATATTTAAAGTAGCAAGATAGAGACTATTGGCCCATGGTATCTGTGGGAATGAGATGATGAGGATCGATCTTGGCAACTCCCAAAGACCAAAATCTATTCTGTATTGTGACTGAATCACAGGAATATACCATACTCTAGCCTGATCTACTTCCAGGCGGTGACATACCCTGATCCTGGTGAAAGATCTAGAATGTGTGTCACACAGTGCAAAGATTTTGGTCCTAGGATTCGAATGTTTGATTCTAGGCACAGGTTTTTTTCACTCTTGTTAAAGAAGGTCTCTGTTTTTATTCAGCTTTACCAAGATAGCAATTGACAAGCAAAATTATAAGATACTTAAAGCTTACAAATGTGGTGACTTGGTATATGTATATATTAGGCTCTACATTTAACCACAGGGATTGCCTTTGACAATTCAGACTCTCAGCCTAATATTTTTTAATTGTATTTGTAAAATAAATATGATACCCATGTCATACAGTTGCTGTGAGGACTTAAGTAAGATTACAGGAAGTAGCTGACACCTGGCGGCAGCTCAGAGATAGTGCCCTCTTCTCTCCCTTCCTAACCTCATAGTGAAGTTCCCTAGAGAGGTTCAGGAAGAACTAGAGGGCCAGCTACCATTTTCAAGAGATCATGAAAAGAAGATTTATCAATATATTAGAGGTGTGGACACCCAACCTGGTGTAGTCATGAGGGAAAGACATAGAACTCAGTGTGACTACAGTACTAATTGTGAGGCAAGAAGGTAAGAGGAAATAAGTCTGAAGAGGGAGATCATTTATCTGAGAGTGGCCCTGAAGTTTCTAAAGATAGTAATTTAGTCAGATTCAAATTTTAGATAAATAATTCTGGCAACAGAACGGAACGTACACTGGGGAATGGAAGAGAGAGTGAAGGTGGAGAACAGAATAATAGTTCACTTGAGGAATAACAAGGGGTTGAATGAGAACAATGACAAAGGAGCAGACAGACACACACACAGTAACCTCAGGACTTGGTTTTGCTAGTCTTATGGAGGTGGACAGAGTGACACAGGAAATACAGGAAGAGAAGTTTCGAAGGAGAACACGAGAGAGAAGATACCATTCAATAATGCTGAAAGGAATAAAATCCTTTGCATTCCGCCCACCTAGTTTAGATGGGCTTACACCTGAAGCATTCCTTGTTTAAAGCAGGAAATGATAGCTCAAGACCCTGGAGATTAGAGTTCAAACAATAGTTTAAGGGGTACAATGTATTAATGAAAACTAATTAATTAATGAAAACACAGTATTGAAATATGATATTATGCCATAGATAAAATGTGCATATATTCTAGATCTAAAACCGAGGAAATATCTGGGGCGCCTGGGTGGCTCAGTGGGTTAAGCAACTGACGTGGGCTCAGGTCATGATCCCAGGGTCTTGAGATCACACCCCACGTCGGGCTCCACACTGCAGAGTCTGCTTCTCCCTTTGTTCTCTCTCTCTCTCTCTCTCTCTAGAACAAATAAAATCTTTGAAAAAATTAAGTGAAATAAGTAAAACTAGGAAATGCCTGATAATAGCCTTTTTTCTTCTCATTTGCGACTTAATTACACAGAAATAATTCAAAGAGCAAATTACATTTACTTATACATCTAGAGACTTGCTTTTATAAAAAAGAAATAATAATAATAATATTTCTATGAAGTCTAGACCAAAGTGGAAGATTCAGAATATGCAGTCACTAACCACAGAAGAATTGATTACTTAAATATGCTGGGCCCCTGGGTGGCTCAGTCGGTTAAGCTTCTAGCTTCAGCTCAGGTCCTGGGATTGAGCTCCACATCTTGCTCCCTGCTCAACAGGGAGCCTGCTTCTCCCTCTCCCTCTGCCTGCCGCTCTGCTTGCTTATGCTCTTTCTCTGTCTGTGTCAAATAAATAAATGAAATCTTTTTAAAATTAATTAACTAATTAATTATACATATATACATAAATATAATATATACATTAAAATATTACTTTACTCATAAAAACTTCAACCGTTCACCAAATTCAAACAAAACAAAAAATAACAAACAAAAAACAAAACAAAACAAAAAATAAAAACTTCAACAAATTCAATGTATATTTATGTATACAGATATACATAAATATATACATAAATATAATATATACATAAAAATATAACTTTACTCATAAAAACTTCAACCATTTTATGAATGGTAGGGACTAAGGTAAACTTGGTTACCACACTTTACACTGGAAAAAACGTTGTGGCTCAACATATGTTATCTCTTAAGATCAGTTCAGATCCTAATTTCATTAGTTAGTGAATTAGTTTCTTTCCAGACCTGGTCTAGGCATTGAGGATGAATGTGCTACTTGTACCACTCAGATACCACCGGGTCCAAGCAGCTTTGGATGAATAATATAAAACCTTTGTTCTAATTCTTTTGTTTTCTTGCTTTTTTTCCCCTGTTCTTTCTTTCTTCCCCCCACCTCCTCCATAAAGAAACATGGATATCTATACAATTTCATCTTAAAAGCTATAACATAATTACAGGAGGCTTGTCTTGTGGCTCTATATGCCGTCATATTTTTTAACGATATCCTCATCTATTGCCTTAAAATTTTTAAAGAATTGCACTATGATACATTCTCATATTTTCCACATATTGATCTGGTTTCTGTTATACTAGTGAAATAGAAGTGTTCTAAACTTGGGTCTCTCAGCTTTAATTTTAGTAGTTACTTAAGAAAAGTGACATATTTGCTTAACATGTATGATTGAACCGTGACCATGTCATTGAAGTTAATCATGGTCACATCAATATGGATTCATTGATATGCTTAGAAATTTGTGAAGAATATGTAAGAATTGATAAAATCATGTGGTAAAAATCTTCAAATAATAAAAACTTACCAGAATAAGAAAGCAAATGCCTAAGATGGCTCTACTACACCAATTTTTATAACATGCATTAGTACCATTTTTTTAAATTTTATCATTAAAAAAATTATTATGTTTCTTTTCCACACAATAAATTCACTCAAATATTGTGAACAGTTTTCCTGGCAAACAAAATTTGTTGTACTGACTCATATTGTTTTATTTCAAGTCTCACTGAAAATAAAATTGATCACACAGCTAAGTTATGGTCACTATAATTTAGTTGTTCCTTACAGTTATATCTTAAATGTCATCTGCACTGCCTCAAATATAAAGTACAGGATAACTCTTTGTTCCTTCTTCTTTGACCTTGTTTTACTACTGCTTAAAACTTTCAATTAATCACACTCATTTATTTAAAGCTTTTAGGTTTCATATAAAGCAGAAAGCCAAACCACATAACCACAGTGACACTAATTCAATGGGTCATTGAATCACTAGCTTGGTGAGAGAAGCAAATCTTCAATGAACTACACTCGGTATGTCCTTTACAAGAACTTCTGTGAAAAGGCGAAAACAATATTTGTGTGCCATTTTTTAATGACAGAACGTATAGAAAAATCTATAGTGACAATGAATTTTTCACCCTACCCAAAATTTCAAGGTAGATTCCATAAAATAACATTTTTTACATATAGAATTGAATTTCATTTGTAAAAAAGAATAATTTCTGCAAACTTTCAGAAATGTATCCATTATCTAAAATGGGATAAGGCTATCACTGAAAAGCAATTGAAGTGTGACCATAATTCGGTTATAGCATTTGTAGTCTCATTAGCATGTTCTATTTGGCTTCAGTGGTTATGATGAAGGAGTCCCAAGGAATTCTGAGTTTTCAACTCTCAAATCCTGAAGACTTGTTAGAATCATGGTATCACTGACAGAGTAAAGAAGTTACAGAGAGAGGTTAATTGCGGGGAGGGGGAGGTTGGAAAGGGGGTGCTGTAATTTTAATTTGTACTAGGTATGCATTCAACTAAGAATGTCTAATAAGCAGTTTGAAATAATAAATACTATTATAAATACTATTAAATAATGTCTTAATTAATAAACACTTTTATAATTATCATCTAATTTGATCTCTACAAAAATTCTATGAGTTGGTAGGTGGAACAGATATTATCATTATCAAATTCATTTTGTAAATGAGAAGATTTGGTAATGGAAATAGTAGATTTGGGAACAATACAAAATATTTTGAACCTGCTCTCTACTATTTTGAGGGGTAAATATTTTGAACCCTAACTTTGACATTTCGATACTTTGACTTTCTATTTATGAACATAAATATTTTGTCATTATAGAAATGTTGATAAATTTTATTTTTTAGAATAAATATTTTAGGTTACTTTTTAGAATAAATCCATTAAGCCCAATTAAATCCATGATCAACTTATTACATCCAGTAGTTACATACTATTCTTAGTTCCATTGTCATTTTTCTTCTACTGAAGATTGTAATTGGGATCAGTTACTTGCAATGTAAATCTTATAAGAAAAATTTGATTAATCAATTTTTTTCAAATAAAAACTTTTTAATGGTTATACTTTCTGATGTTTTGGTTTGGTCATTATTTTACCAAGATAAATTTTCCTGGATAATATTATACAAAAATATTTTAATAAGATGTTATTCTTCATCTAATTTTAGTTAACAGATTTTATCATGTGCAGTTATATCCTTTCTTGGTTTTATTTTTTGTTGATTTGTGTAGCAAGTTCACTCATTAGGGACCACCAAGCCAAAATGCTGCTGGAGTTTTATTGGTAGCATCAAAATAGCTTGCTTTGAATTGGGTGCTCTCTGCATTTGGGTAATACTTACTGCAAAGCCTGGAGTAATACTCATTTTAGAGAGAGGGGGAAAGAAAATAAACCAGGGAAAGAAAGATTTAGAGATCACTAAATTTTAAGTCTCATATATGAGCATCTCTAAAAATGAATATTTCAATAAGTTATATTTTCTACATCATCACTTTCTTTATGTTAGGAAGTAATGAGAAAAACTTACGCTTTCCAACTAACCAGCATGAAGCAGAAGTCCTGAATTGAATGAGATGCACAAATCATTTCACTGGTAAAAGAATTTCAGGTACTCCTGGGTGGCTTAGTCAGTTAAGCATCTGCCTTCGGCTCAGGTCATGATTCCAGGGTCCTGGGATCGAGTCCCCACATGGGGCTCCCTGCTCAGCAGGGAGTTTGCTTCTCTCTCTCCCCCTGCTTGTGCGCTCGCTCTCTCTCTCTCTCTCTCTCTCTCTCTGGCAAATAAAATAAAATCTTAAAAAAAAAAAAAGAATTTCGATGGATAATTTAACATTGAAACATTGGTGGAACAAGATAGAATTTTAAAAGATGCCCCCTTGGATTGCTGAGCAAAATAATCTCCCAATAGCTATATTCAAATTTTATTAGACCACCATTCAAAACATGTAAGACCTTAGGTTGTTTTTCGCCTCTTCCAACATAATAATGCCATACCTTTTCAAAAAACATCTCTCCTTGCTTAGTGACACGAATGGCTTATTGATATTTAATGTATGGAGAGAAAAAGGTAATTAAGATGATTAGTGCAAGGGACACCCTGATAAAATATATGAAAAAAATCTTTTCTCAGAAAGACAATAACTTGAAGGATGAGAACAAACATTTTAGAATCGGACAGATATATGTTCAGGTGTTTCCTCCACCATGTCCCTTGCGCAAGTTATTCACTCTCTCAAGGCCTCCATATCCCCATTTATTAAATGAAGATAATCAGTGCTCCTCCTTCACAGGTTCTCGTGAGGATTAAGTAAGATAATGTATACAGAGCCAGTGCAAGTAGTATAACATATATTTAACAAATACTATTGAACTGAAAATTTTAATAGTGTAAGATTAAATGCTTTAAAATGGTGAAAGCACTACTGAGGTAGTAGTTTTGTATGAATTGTATGTGTTTGATATTATCACAGACATTGCTCTTTACCTATTACTATAAACAGGGCCTATAAAATTTAGCCAGTTGCTATAGCCACTGCCCTACATGTTATCAATACATCTGTATGCTTGCAGAGAGAAACCATAGAGATTTTTATGCACACCTATTCTGGTAGAACTGATTTCATATTTTAGCTATAGTGACTGATACTGAGTATTTCTTATATTGTGTTTTCAATTCAATGATTTTTGAATTATCATTCTAAACTATAGAAGATCTTACAAAGTATATATTTTTGATATTCGTTTTTGTAAAATACAGCATGTGTTAATTGTACAAATCTTGAGAAGAATCTTTGCTGTCTTAAGTGAAATTGTCAAACCCTGTTGCCTAGAGTCAATGTTCAGTTCCACAGTATAGTATAGACTTTCTTAGCTTTTGCATAAATGGGGAATTAGTTTAACATCAAGAAAAACAAATTAAGATGACAGCTTGTTTAAGAAAAAACAATGAAGACTATAGGAATCGATCTAATCTTATAGTTTCCATATGAATTTATTATACTCTTGAAGAGTTGTAAACAAATATTAGAATTAGAGCTAAATATAAGGTGCTCTGGGTATTTAATTATTCCTTGAAGAGTAATTAGGTTGCCACAAAAACTCAACCTCACCTGGATTAGCAGTGAAATAATATCAATGCCTAATAAATATATGTTGTAAATAAATCAAGATATAAAGAGCAGATGCAATAAAGGAAAGGAAAAATAAACTACTGAAATATACAATCGTATTTGAAATAGTCATTTCTACTTACGAAAAACTTCACTGATATGTTCTACTCTTGAAGAAACCAGTCTGAATTAACAACAACAAAAACCAACAAATTAGAAACACTAATAAGAAATGCAGATATATTACTTTCAAATTCACACTGTAAATTTAGCTGCTAATAAAAGCACTTCTAAGTAACAGACTTTCATTGCATGCTTTAATAAATAGGTGGGAATCATCTGAAATTAGGTAGACCCATTTGTATCACACAATGTGTTAAAATCTTTAAGAACAGCTTGGTTAAAAGCCTCAAGCAATCTTGTTTACACTATTAGCAAATCCTTGCTCCATAGATCATACAAAAGTAAATTTCAGCCTAGCCTAGTTCAAATTATCATAAATTCTGAATTATATTCAGCATTTTAAAGCTGGAAGGGACCTCAGAGATCTTCCAGTGAAGTCTGTAATAATGAGGTTTTTCTGGCTGTTACATCTAAAACACATACCATATGTGTAAACAAATTCTAAACATTGTTGACTATTTTCAAAAACGTTACTGACAATGTATTGTTACTTCAGTCTGGTATATCTTTCCAAACTTATTGATAGTTTCACATGATATTTAGAAATGTTTCGTCAGGATGGTTTGAAATCATAAGCAGTGTGTTGCATTGCTTTTGTTATTTGCTTTATCTTTTTGTTTTCTTGTCCCACTCCAGTTGAGAAAGTTCAAGAGTAATCATCTTCATGCCAACAGTTCGAATAGACAAAATATACTATAAGATAGCCAACAATTTCAAGAAGTTGCAAGAAGTCAAAACAGAACTATTACACAGGTCTGAAATCACTAGTGGTGGGAGCCACCATGTGGCTTTCTACACACATGAGAGAAAGCTTAGAATTTCACTCCTGTACTCTTTTCTGCTTAGGTGAATTTTATCCTGGGAGGAAATCAGAGACAAACCTGGCATGCAATACCATTGAACTCTAGCCTGCAATTTCCCAGAAACTGGTTCTGTGCTTACCAGGCCCCCTAACTGGATATTCTCGTTCTCAGAGACTTTTCTGGAACCTTGCGGGGAAATTATCAAAATATGCCATCACTTCTATGAGAAAAAAAGTGAGGCTTTTGTGATTTGGGCACCATCTGCCCAGTCACCCTGCTCCCTGACATAACCAACTTTATTTATCCATTCAATAAACAGGGAGCGGCAACCAGGTGCCTGGCATATGCTGTGTTGCCAAGAGGAATACAAAAGAAATGTTAAACACAGTTTCTGACCTCAGAGAGTTTCATGTCTCTCTTGTGGAGAAAAACACAGTTTTGTGAAGCAGCTAAATTACAATGCGTTAACAGTGTGCAATGGCACAAATAGGGGACATTTCTGTCATCCTAGAGAGTTCTGTAAGACAGCTCTGTGTCATATTCAGTGACAGCAAGATCAACCGAGAGAGGTGGAGGACTCAGGGTGAAAAGGGAGCTCAGCTCAAATCATAAAAAAAAAAAAAGCTTACATTAAAAAAAAAAAAAAAAAAAAAATTAAAAAAAAAAAAAAAAAAAAAAGCTTACATTAAGGGTCAGTAACCCAAAGCAGAAATAATTTCTGCATGGAAATCCCGTTATGGGTCCAGAGCTCATTTCAGCACTTCTGGAAGCCCACATATCAAGGAGAACTTTTCCTCATCAAAAGGATGAGCCAATTGGTATGAGAGACATCGGATATAATAAAGTAGGAAAATGAAATCAACTTGCTTATGAACTAACTTATTTGGAGATGCTGCATACACAATGTGAAGTGGTATAAAAATTTAGCAATGCCCAAGGGCAAGAAAATAAGAACTAGAGAAAGGAAAGAATTTATGGGTTTGCCAGAAATTCTACCTTGCAAAGAACAGTTGATCAGCAGACACAAGATAATGTCTTAGATCGCTGTAAGCTTAGGGTGATTTGTTTGAAAGGGTAAAAAGAAATCTAAACTAAATGAGTGGAACGGAAAAGATACTAATAGGGCCAGGAGGAGGATGTTGGAGGGGTTCTGCAGATGAAGTTACTCAACCGCCCCATAATGTTGGAAAGGCAGAAAGGCGGGGAAGAAAAATTTAAAAGTAAGAAAGGTTTCTTAGACTTTACCTTTAATATCCAGGTATTACCAAGCACCCCCTAACTTTTACCACTTTAAGACAATATAACCTCTCTTTCTTTTTTTTAATCATAATATTTGTAGATTTATACAAAGTATCATCTAGTTCTCCTATAAGAACTTTTTTTATTATTGAGTTCTAATCATGATACTATCCTGGAATATCCAAGAGCACACAGATCCTGGAAACACCCACTGACCATGTTTTCTGTAGTGACTGGGGTTTTAATAGGCAACTACAAGGCCCAATCGGTTGAATTAGAATCTTAATAACCATAAATCAATGTTTACATATTCACCACAATCCCTGGCACAGATGACTGACTGATGAGGGAATTGGGGTTACATTTTGTTTTTTGCATGTTTCTAATGCGACTTAAAGAATTTTTAAGAATATGACAACTTTTAGAACTCAAAGAGTGTGAAGGTGCAATTTAGCTCAAGATACTAATTTTAGTATATAAAGAGCCGAGGCCTAAAAAATTTAAGTGACTTCCCAAAAGGCAGCTCGATGGCAGCTCTGTGTATCCTACTTCCTTGCCCAAAAGTCCTATTTTGCTTTACTATGATATTAGCAATGATATTAATTTTAGTAGCCAATACATTAGAAACAGTTCAACTCTCAGGTGTAATCTTGGCTATTCAAATAATGTGTGACCCCAGTTAAAAGTTGTTAATTTTTTTGTGTGACAAAATTATATGTGCCCCAAAATACTACCAAACATTTTTATAAATACATACTCATTTTTTTAAATTTCTGTCTTTATTTAGAGAAGCAGTATTTAAGGATGGATGATCAGATGCAAATGATTGGCCAACACAGACAAAAATAGATCTAAATTCTTCCCCTTGTGGCAGGCTATTTTACTGGTGGCCCTTAAAGCATCAGAGCTCATAACATGCACATGCTTGTATATAGTCCTTTCCCACTCTAGACTTGGCCATGTGATTTGGTTTAGCCAAAAAGCCAATGATAAGTGTGACACAATCAGAAGTGTGATGAAACCCAAGCTAGAGGGAAGACTGA